>JBCIKM010518392.1:8585-19118 GCA_039654465.1 Melibe viridis | reverse complement strand
CAGAAAAGGGGAAAAAGTAAGACGATAGCTTCAGTGTAAAAGAAAAGAAACAGAAGTAGAAGAGCCCACCAACCACCCACCGCCTTTGGAGGGTTTTCACCTCCTGCCAGCCTGCAACGGGCAAATAAGGGATGAGCATAGGGTTGCAAACAAGACAATAAAAACAGAAAAGGTGAAAAAAGTAAGACGATAGCTTCAGTGTAAAAGGAAAGAAACAGAAGTAGAAGAGCCCACCAACCACCCGCCGCCGTTAGATGGTTTTCACCTCCTGCCAGCACGCGTGGGACCTATTTTTTTTATATTCCCCCCCCGGTCCTCGCAGGGATGATCTTTTTTTTTTTTTTTTTTTGGGAGGGGGGGCAGTTATTAGACAAGAGCACTTACTTTCAAGAAGTCAAGAAATTTTAGATTCAATGTTTCCTTGACACTTTATTAATTTCAAGTCAATAAATTTATTCACACTTAATTACAAATCATACAACGCCGCTCTTTATTTCTTTACACCCCATTCATCATCATTCAATTACTGTAACAACTATTCTTCCATCAACAACAACAGAGCATCCATCACTATGTACAAGGCAGTTCCAAGAGAAAATAAATGATTCAACAAAGACAAGTAGTGTACAACAAATCCAAAAGTTGGAATAAATTTACAAGCATGGTAATGGTAATGTAGGGGGGAAAGAAAAATGTCTGTAAGATTGAACTGATTTCTTGATGAGCGAAAATTACAGATGTGATTTATGAAATGAAACTTACAACATGGTGAGAATGTACATATCATTGTGTTGGATTTTTTAAAAATTATAATAATAGTAACAAGTATATGGACGCAATAAATGATTTCTGGATAACGACTCTATATTACACATGAAAAAGTGAAGAGAGCAACAAATGTAGACAGAGTTGACAGATAGAAACCAAACGACACTTGACGATCTATTTTCTGTGTGTTTAAATCATACCTATCATGATTCAGCAGATTTCCAAGACAACGGCAGTAATATACAACAGAAAGAGTAAGAACAAGAATGGAAACAAAAAACACTATCAAAAGCATTTACAACACACATTTATACTTATTATGAACACAAAATAGTTCATTTTTTCTTCCCAAACCAATGAGATTATCACTGAGCAGCCTGATGGATAGTTTAAAACTGAACTTTTCTCAATTCCTCTAGCTGCATTATCAATTTAAATGAGGAAATGGACTCACAATTATTTGATTGATTTGTTTGCTTTTTTTTTTTTTTTGGGGGGGGGGGGGGGTTAGGGCCCCACGACACATGAGGGTCATAGAGCCTGATGGAAAGTAAGATGATAGAATAAGTTCAAAGAGGGAACAGATCAAACCACAAACAGCAGAAAGATGATTTATACTAAAAAATAAATATCATCTCTCAAAACACACATCAACACCACAGAGAGATGATTTACTTTACAATGACCAAAAAATATCATCCCTCATACAAAAAGGCAATGGCCATCTCCTATAACAGCAGTATAGTCCTGGAAGACCCAGGATCTTCAAACCCCCTTTGTGTACTAAAGGCATGAAATAGGGGATGACCACTGAGACCACAAAAACAGGACACAAAAGAAAATGGGAAAAAGTAGACTTCAGTGTACAAGAAAAGAAACAAGTAGAAGTGTCCACCTGGGACAATTATTTGAAATGACGGGGAAAAAATAAAATCTATCAGCCTTTAAATGCTTGGCTAAACAGTCAAATACAAATTATGGTCAGTCAACAGGCCAATCATGAGTGAAACTTCAGAAGACTGAAAAAACCTTCAAGATGTGGGCAGCATTTGGAAAAACTGCCAAGACCTAACCCCCTTACCTAAACCATCTCTCTGTGAAGTCAATTTGTTTTGAGAGATGATATTTATTTATTTCTTTTTTGAGTAAATCATCTCTCTGCTTTTTGTAGTTTGACCTGTTCTCTCTGTCTTTTAACTTAAGCTTATCATCTTACTTTCTCATGGCCCCTTTTATGACCTGTGTATCATGGGGCCCTAAAATCTCCAATAAAAATTTACGTGAGGGGTTGGGGAAACAGGAAGTAGATGGCACTAGATCTTCCTCACCAAGTTGAACTGTTTCATGTGGAGTCTACCCCTCCTCTCCATGCCTCTCAGGAGTCTGAAAGGTCATAGTTCAACCAAAGTATATCAGTAGTAAGACCATTTATGTTCAAAATTCTTAAAGATAGGACCTGTTGCAGTAGGCCTCTCTGAACATTAAACAAAAGGCTCCAAATCACAAATCTTATCATTGGATGCTACATACCGGGCTGATACTTACAAACATTCCTTTGACAAGGGTAACCCCTAAACATAGTCATAAAAACAATTTCTCAATGCTTTCATAACAACAGCAACATATCCTAGTGGAATTCTTTGTTGAGAGAGAGAGCATTGCAGAAACTTGTATTTGCTTTTGCATTTTGTTTTGTATTGTTTTGGGGGTCTTTTATGACGGGTGGGAGCAGTGGGAAGTTGGCATTTGGAGAGAATAAGGTCATGAAATTCTGCAATAAACTGAATTGAATGATCAAGTTAGTCAAAATATTGGGGCTGGAGAAAACAAAACCATACATTTCGTAGATCAACTACTGGTGTAAATGGAGAAAAAAATCAGGTCACTGTGCAGAGGGGCACACTTAGTAAGCGCAGTCTTGTAAAGAACTGATGGTTAAAAAGAACAAGTTTTGAAGCGCCTCATAGGGCGTACATACACAAATACTGACTGAAATAAAGAACTACTGACATAGAGAACTCCTTTGGAATGTCCCAAGCTGTTCTTTATATCAGTGTTCTACTGTAAATCAACTGTTTTGCTGATTCTTACATGATCTTTTGCCCTTTCACATCAAGACAGACATGAAACTCAAACTGACAGAGAAAACAGCACTATGGGATGAGAATCTAATAGGAAATTGATACATCCTTTACTTTGAAGATATTTAGTGCCTTTTGAAAAGAAAAGGGAAAAAAAAAACCCAAAAAAACACGCAACAAGGAAAATTCACAACGCAAATGAAACATAAAACATGCTGGAAAAAAAACCCTTAAAATTTAGCCTGAATAAAATTCTCTTCCCTAACCTCTCCTGTTGTGAAAAAAAAAAAATAATTAGAAAAATATACTCTTTCATGAAAATATAAATAAGTTTCTTAAAAATAAATGTCAAAAATCAAGGTTGCCGAAAAACATACACCATACCAAGCAAGAGAAGGAGAAAAAAAGGGGGAAATGATTGAGCTTGATTCTCTCACTCTCTCCTATTCATATATGTTACTTGATACCTGTAATTGTAAATAAATTTAAAAACCTGTCCCTGCACAAAGAGTTAGAAATGTGTCAGTTTAATGCCCTGTATAACAAGTCGTTACAAATTCAGCTTATTTCAAAAGTAGAGTTTCCATTTCACAGTCCACACCTGTTGGAAACTGGAAACAACACGGTCAGAAAAAGAGCCTCTATTCTACAGCTCCTCATACAGAGAGAACTGAAAACCACACCTACAAGAACAGGGCCATGCCGGGATCCAAGTCCAGGATCTCCCAAACCAACCGATGTGAAGTTACTGGTTTATCAACCACATCACTGGCTTCAGGCCCGTGACCTTTTAAAAATAAAGCTGCATAAGCCTCGTATGGAGAGACTTTGATAAGGAGGAATGCCTAGAACCCAGATTGGGATAACAAAACAAAACAACACACCCACTGGATCGTTTGGTACTATTACTGATGGACTCATTTTTTTAATTTAAGGTTCCCCGACAACCCTGAGCGCCACATAGACACGGAATCTTGTTTTCTTCATAGGGGAACTTGTAGTCATAGGTTATCTCCTCGTTGACTTCTATGTCTCGTTTGGAGTAGATGACTATCTTCTTCTGGCCGTCTACAGTAATGATTTTGGCATAGCAGTTTGGCTGTACGGGGAAGACACAGACAACATGGCATACAGGAAAGCTGATCAAGATCACCAAACTACAAATTATATTTCCTCAATTATCAGGATTATTATTGTGTGTGTATGTGTGTGTGATAATTGTCTGATAATGATGATGATGATGATGATGAAAGTACTTTGGGAAATAATGATGTTTTTGTAAGTTTAGAAAAGCTTCTTACCAAAAAGCTAGCACAATAAGAACAATATTCCATGGCAAACAGCACTTTAAATAAGGATCCGTTAGTTTTAGCGAGGACACAATTATGAGAAAAATAAAGAACATTTCAATTAAAAATTCAGAGTGGGAATTCTCAGTAACATATAATCATCTTACTTTCACGGTGCATACAACAACTGTTTTCATTTTGGGTTTTTTGATAAAACAAGACCATGATACTTACATTACAACAATGGTTGATGAATCGGGCAAGATTTCCACATTTTGTGGCATCTATAATGGTTTCGTGGTCTACCCGGAACAAATACGAGCTGCCGATGCCTGTGGCCTCGTAATGCTTCTCCCGTATGTCTGCAATAGACTGCCGTATGGCCTGACCCACATACTCGATCACCATCTCGTCAGCAGCAATGGGCTCCAAAGCAAACAGTCCCCAGTCGTGGATGCCTGACTTAGCAAACCGAAGCTGCTTCTTACGGAACTGGGGAAATAATAACAACAACACGTAAGAATAAAAGCAGGAAAGAGGGGAAAAATGTGCACTTTAAGACATGCTAGAGAGTTTTGTAAGCAAAGGTAAATGAACCTAATGTTTTGGAGAAACTTTTATTACATGCAAAAGTTCATGGAGTAAAATTTTCTTACTAATGATGAGATGAATTTTTCCATAAGTGAGTAAATAGTTGAAGATTTTGGATGACAATTTATCCTATTTCAGATTTCACCCAACAATTTCAAGACAAAAATAAGTATCAGGCAATTTTTTAACATGAACGAAATGTCAGCAATCTACTACCAACAATCACGGCCTCCAATGAGATGAACCTAACCCAGCCACAGCTTTCATTCCGCAACTAATCAAAAAACCACAAGCTTTTATTTTAAATTACACAACTTCAAAATTAATACATTACTAAAAAGAGGAGAGAGAGATTTACCAAAATTATCAAGCTTTGAAGGAAGATTAGAGAAAAACGAATGCTTTTTTTTGTGGGATGAAAACTACCACATTTGTTAAAGACTGCATACAATTCAAAAGATCAGACTGGATTTCCAAACAGACAGACAGACAGATGGTAAACACAAAGACTAACTTTGAGGTGATTGAATTTGAGCAAGTCACTGATTTCTTGGTTCTGGTTTTCCTGGAAAGCTGCCATTGCAGTCTGAAGCCTGCGGTTCTCACTGCGAATCTCCCTGGAGGACTGCTGCTTTTTCTTACTTTCATCCTGGGAAAAAAATTTGACCCATTATTACAAACACATCTGTCAATAGAGAGAATAGTCTGACCTCTTCAATAATATGCAAAATACAAGGCAACTTGTAACACTGTTGGAGCTGATCAGGTCAAAAAGCAAAAAGCAAAACTTCCAAGTCAAAGGGTGTCAGAGAAAGTAAAAAGTAGTGGAGTAACATAAAAGCTTCCATGTTTCTTTTGATGACGGCTCACCTTAGAAAGGCCTCTTTATTGGATGCCATCAAAGGGTGATTGTTGGAACCTATGTGCTCAACTACTAGTTATGGATCCAGGAAACAGGTTGCCCGTTCCCAGTTGTTTTGATTATAAATTGAGCTGGTATTCTTACCCAAGTAATCTGCAATTAATTTAATCGATCTTACAAAAAAGTTTTAATGCGAGATGATTTTCATGATTATTTTCCAGCAAATAGAATTCATTTACATGACTTCTATAGCAGGTTTTTTTGTTTTTTTGTTGTTTTTTTTGGGGGGGGGGGGGGGGGTGTTTTTTTTTTTTTTTTTCCAGGGGAAGGGGGGGGTTTTCCCCCCCCCCCCCCCCCCCCCCCCCCCCCCCCCCCCCCCCCCCCCCCCCCCCCCCCTCCCCCTCCCCCTCGTCGCAGGCTAGAGAATGATCACCAAACTCACCAACAAGGCCCAATCATCCTCGTCTTGTTTCACCGGCTCTATCTTGGCATCAGCAAGAGACTGGTTCTTCTCCTCCATGGACAGCTTGTAGTATCCTTCCGTTCTAGCACTCCCTGTCAGCACATACAGAAACACAGGATGACTTCATTGAGGGCTGAGACCGAGGTAAACTTATACCAAATATCATAAAGGATAAGTCCATTGAGGCATTGGATATTGTTATTATCCAAGCTAAACATGTAGGACAATCAAAAGACAATGGGATATATAGAGAATAAAATTGCTACAATTTAAAAGTCATCTAAATCTTGACTCAAATTAAACAGCTGTCCATTCTCAAAAACTTTTATTTAAAAGCTATTCAATGGCTACACACATGGAAACAAGAAACTCAAAAAGAGATTATCATGAGACACATCAATTACATGCATCAGCTATTTATTAACCCTATTAGTGCAAGATTACAATACTGCAGTGTGATAAAAATCAAGGTGTGCCATTTAAAAAATCTTAAGGAGCAGACAAGGGACTTATCGCGCAAAGAGAGTTGACTACCATTCATATCACAGACTCAAAGTAAGGAACCTTTCAAGCAAGCACACAATTGTAACAACACAGAAGGCTCCAACAAACCTGTTTTATGGACTCTTACACCTTCCTCCGTCCGTTTCTTCTTGCGTGGTGGGTCAGGTATGTGCGTGTTAGGATGGTCCACCCACAGAATATCATTCAGCCAGTAGAACATCGGGTCGTCCGATTGCATGAGGGAATCATATGTCCGTTTGAGCAAGTTGATATCCTCGGCATCCATCCCTCGGTTATATATGTCAAAGAAAACCTGCCTTTCCTCATGCAACGTCCGGGGGGTGAATGTGATTTTGGGCTTGGGTTCAACATCCGGCAGGATGCTTGCAAGCTCTCGACTTCCTTTCTGCCGATTTGTGACGTCAGTGAGTTTGCCTTTACCTTTCCTGTTTCCTGCAGCAGCAGGAGATTTTTTCTTTGCCTCAGATTTTGTAACTCCCTGAGAAATGACTGCATCAATGGTAGCATCCACTTTGTCCAGTGTCTCTTTACTCTTCTTACGTGATTTGACCTTGGGTGGCGGTGGAGGGTGTTCTTTGACACTGACCCGTGCTGATGGAAGACAATAATTATGGTCAATCCAGATTTCCTGAGTTATTCGAATGGCCTCATCATCGGCAGAATCTGTGGCATCAGAATCATCTCCATTTTCTTCAGGGGCAGCAGAGGAATAGTCATGTTCAGCAATTGAGCGTTGAATTTGTTTCCGCCTGTCTTCTTCCTCCTCTCTTATGTCCGGGATGCTAAGCCGCTCATCTGGTAATGGAGCGGCTTTCAGCGGCCGATGAGCCGCCAAGGCCATAAGCATTTCAGCAGCCTCAGTGTCTGTAGAGTTAAACTCACTCAGTTTATCATTTTCTACTTTGACCTCATCCTTTTCCACAGCTGGTCTGAGCTCTTCGTCTGAGTCAATACTCTTCCTCCACCCTCTCCGTCCTCCCCGCCCTCTTCCCCTCCCTCTCCCTCTACCCCTGGTGGGAGCTTTAGGTCGCTCAAAACTCGGCTCCTCCTTAATTTCTCCTTCTTCTGACTCCTCTTCAACTTTGACTTCGTCTTTTATCTCTCCCTCTTCTTCCTCTTCATCCTCTACCTCTTCTTTAATATCTTTGAGCGGTGAGACTTTCTTGACAGGGGAGCTGGGTTTCAGACTGGCAGTGACTCTGAAATTCAAGTAAAGAAAAGATTGCTTCATAATTTTTCAGAATTTATAAAGAAAAAGTTTTCATAATATCACATTCAAGGACAGGTGTTTAATAACCATTCAAACTTTGTTGGATAGCAACAGGGCTACAATTATGAGAAAACATTAAATCAAAAGTAAATGGAACCTTAAAATATAAAATCAGAAAACAGTTTCTGAATTTTAGAAAAGTGAATTTAAAATGTCAAATAAAGTTGAGAATAACTTTTGTAAGTTCAGAGAATCTTTAGGGCACAAATAACCACTGCAAACTACTGAAGGGAGTGACTTTGGTGTGATAAGTCCATTAACCACTACAACCACCCCTTGCCACCTTCCCCCCATCCAAATATATCATTACTTACTGCTCATTTGACTCCTCATCTTTGTCGGAATCTTCATCGGATTTCATCTCCACATCTTCATCAGACTTGGCCTCACCAGGCTCCTCACTGCAACCAAAATAATAATTTTTTTAAAAAGTCCACATTTAGAAAAATGATGATGTCAATGTTTCAGAAGAATTTTATTTCATTGTCTAAAGACCAAAAAACATATAAGTATCAAAATAGTCTACAAAATTTGAAGAATTTGACCTTTGATATTGTTTTTACCTCTGTCCAGAATTGTTCATTTTAAAGATTTAGCAGTCCCCCAAAACCAGGCCCACTTACAGCTCTTCATCGCTGGAGTCTTTAGCTTTGGCGCCTTTCTTCTCTCTATGTTCCTCCTCCTCTTCCTCAGACCCATCCTCCTCAGAAAGTTCACTTTCTTCCTCTTCATCGCTTTCTCCTGCAGAGCTCTCAGCTTCACTTTCCTCTTCTTCTTCTTCCTCTTCTTCATCACTGTCTTCCTTAGTAACTGCCTTGGATTCTGAAAAATAAGAATATACAGTTCGTTCTTAATACATCATAAAGGTTTTTAAAATGAGATCATAACGAGACAAAAAATAAACAAACCACAAACAACACAACCCCCCCCACCCCCCAAAAAAAAAAAAAATTAAAAAAATAATACAATTACAGCTACTCGATTGTTACGGAGAGCATTTATAAAATCAATTCCTCACTTCCATCATATCATACATTTTGTTGGGTTTTTTTCAAATTAGCAGACAAGTCTGAAATCAGACCCTTTCAAGGATAGATCTTTAAATGAAGAAGTCATTGTTAGTTCATCCAGTTTTGTTTTTCTCCTTATTAGAATTTAAGAATTATGCATTATCCTATTAGTTTGTTCAGTTCTGGAAGGTGCAGACAGCTCAATCAATGTGTGAGCAGCATTGGACAGACTAAGGGCACTGGAAAAGTTCATACAACCATGTTGCTGTCAAGCTAGAAAAATGTAGATTTGAATTTTTTAAAACAAAATGACAAGCAAACTTACGAAAACACAGACAAAAAATTCCTTTGTTTGTTAGAGCCACACTACCTAGCCATCTACATACCTGCTGCCTCCTCATCTGATTCCTCATCTGAGCTGTAGATTCTTTTCTTGGGTTTTTTGCCCAATGTTTTGGTCGTTTCTTCTAAATCAGAGGCCTCTTCATCATCATCATCATCATCATCATCATCATCTTCACCCTCCTCTTCTTCTTCCTCCTCCTCCTCTCCTTCCTCTGCTTGTGTTTTCCCTTTGCCTGGTTTAATTGGAGCTGGCTGCATTTCCTCTTCCACTGACGCTGGTTCTTGAGCTTTTTTCTGTATGAAATAACCAGTAATATTCAAGTCAATTTAACATTTTGGACAAACAAACAATATGAACAGTCAATATACTTTTTAAAAAAAGATATCATCAGAACTCTTTGCCAGAAAATTCCATGGAAAGTTGCTAAGGAAAAATGAAGAGATTTGAAATACAAAGTTAAGCCACCAAAAGTTTTCAAAATAGCAAAATCAAAAAAAAAAAAAAAAAAAAGGGACAGACTCTCTACATGCTTTACAAAATACTCAAGTAGATATTAAGGGTTATTTTTATTGAAAACTTGAATGAAACATCAGTCATTAAATCTTTTATAATATGTTTTGTTTTGCTTTCCATATGCCTTCACACTGCGAGATGCCAACCCAGATAAAAATTGCGTATTTTCTAGATAAAAAATGTGTATCCACCATTAGATGATTGAACGCCAAGAAGACCTGGCATACAGGCAATAATCAAAGGTAAAAAGATACAACTGTAATACATATCCAAAAGCAGAGAATGAAATATCTACTTACATTTTACATCACATCTCTTCCCGGTTACACCCACTCGCTAATTAATTGGCTTTTGGCCAGAATGGCATGTCGGTTCTCCCAAAACTTGATAAAAGTCGTGTGAGTCGCTGAATTTTTGGCTGACAGGCCACATTTGTGACCTTTACGGGCGGTTGAAATTGCTTGACTGCAGAAGATGAGCACCTTTTCGCTCTTTTCCCAGAACCGGACTGCATTTTCCCATTTTGTTTTTTTCTCCAAAATAAAATTGCCGACCTGGTGGGGACCCTGAAAGAATCTTTCATATGGCCTGGGCAACAGCTAAGATAATGTGATAGTATTCGCCATCCTTTTTTTATTATATCAATATGGTATGACTACTATAATACTTAACAGATGGTTCAGGAACAACGTTCTGAGAAGTGATATCCAATACCAAGTAAGCGAAACGATACCAAAGCAGTTAACCGCTTAATATTTGAAGGAGCTCCATAACCATTTTTGTGATGCGTGATCACTGACTCAGATGGTGTCGGA
>JBCIKM010518281.1:0-19119 GCA_039654465.1 Melibe viridis | reverse complement strand
CTACTCTCAGACCCGGACCAAGACATGCCGCCGACTCTCAACCCAGACATGCCGCCTACTCTCAGACCCAGATATGCCGCCTACTCACTGAGACAGGCCACCTACTCAATGCCTCATTCTTGACAGGAGTCCACCAAAGCAGGGCAGAATTTCTCTCAAGCAGCACTGCAATGTATCAATGCATTTTCATGAAAAAGTTGAAAATTGAACAATTTTCAAAAAGTCTATTATTTGAAAGTTCAATTCAAGTTTTTCAGGACTCCTTAAATTGAAGAAAGCCTCCGAAACCATTATTGTTAGCCATGTTCACATGAAAAAGCAATTTCAGAATACTTTTATCAAATAGGGTTGTATTGTTTATTTTGGTTAATCACGAGAACAATTTATATTGAAAATCTCAAGCTCTCATTCTTCCCTGTCCTTCCCCCCCACCCCAAGTAATTTACAAAACATCAACCACGCCTTTATGACTATACATGTATGTCTTTTCATGTCCACCCACGCAAGAGTTAACACAGCACTTGACAAAATGAAATATTTCATGAGTTTATTAATGTCAGAATCTTCACAAAGAGGCAAAGACTTATCACTGGTGACTGGTAAACTTCTAAGGAAAAATGCACCCAGTCAAGGAAAAATGCACCCAGTCAAGGAAAAATGCACCCAGTCATGTATATACAATTGAAACATTTTAATTTGATAGCATAGATTGATGGCCCTGAAAAATAATTAAATTACCCAAAAATCAATACTGATCACTATTGGATCCCTACACGAGAATTAAAAAAAAAAATCTTCTTCAAAACAAATCCGTTATAAAGAAATGTCAGGATTTTAATCCATGAGTTGGTTTGTTGGTTGACTTTAGTGCACCACGACACACGGGGTCATAGAAGCGCCCAAGAGGAGAATAAGATGAAAGAGAAGTTTAAAACAGCAGATAAGTCTTGACCCTGCCAGAGACATTTTCACAGGGAGAAATCTATGAGAGAATCTGGGTCCTATTGATCGGTGGAACTATGACGTACATACACTGCCATTATCATGGAAGACTGCAAGTTGTAAGCTTTTACTTAGTGTACATCGTGATTAAATGAAACTTTGGATAAGGATACAACATCACGGTGACAACAGGTTTGTTTATGTTTATTGGAGGTTTTAGGGCCCCACGACACACAAGGGTTATAGAGGAGCCCACAGGAAAGTAAGATGATAGAATTAGTTCAAAGAGGGAACAGATCAAACCACAAACAGCAGAGACAGTTTACGCTAAAAGATAAATATCATCTTAAAGAGACCACCACAAAATGAAACAATGTTGAGGATTGCCAAGGTAAAGGAACGTCACTACAAAATAAATCGTGTTGCATGCTGCATAGTCTGAGAAAACATCTTCATGGCTGAGAAGTCAAAATCAACAAATTTCAAATCTGTGGCAACAGTTGAACTTTTTAGGCTTTCCTACACCTTCTTGTTTGCTTCAATCAATCTTGTCTCTCATACTATCTCCTACGACCCAAACTTGCCAACTTAAGTTTGGCAAAATTAGTGGTCGGAGAACTTGAATCTACTAGTCAGGTGAAAAGGAATAAAAATCGTAGTCACTTTATGTCTTCAGTGAATTCATGAAAATTCTAACTGTAAAAGAGGCTCCAACAACAGCTAAAAATCAAAGCTAAGCCAACCATATTCATAAATTCATTACTGACCTGTTATTTTTAATAAAATATTAAAAAACTAATATCATTCAGCAAATCTGATGACCCGACTTGAAACATAGAGCCTGGTGAAGCTTTAATGCGCTAGCCTTGCCAAGGTTTGACAGTGTCTTCAATACCTCCTCACACTGTGAAAAGCACAGGAGGAAGGGCCATAACTCAGCACAGCAATGACAACATAGAGGGATAACTCTTCACAGCACAAACTGTCAACTCAAATGGCAAGATAAACAAAAAACATAGGAAAATTCCATCAGTTGCCTTCTGATTTCAAACAATGCTCATTATTATTCAATTTTCCCCATCTGATTTTGATAGAAGTAACAAGAAGGCTGATGAACAAATACCCAGTAACATTTACCATGGTCATCCTAAAATTTGGCAACAAGAATAAAAATCCTTTTTTTCCTGAATGTTGAGCTTTCACACAAGGTAGATTGACATACATTAAATTCATAATAAGTTAATTCATAAAAAGATTATTACTACAACATAACTTTCAACTTTATTTCACAAACAATTCAGAAATTAAATTTAAAAAAAAAACAAAATAAGAAACTGTCCTGTTCATCTCTCCCCACACCAACTGTTTGTTCCAGGACTGTAGGTATCTATACATACAAATAGAACTTGAGACAAATCCCAGCTATCTCCAAGGAAAGAATATAGCAGACTGAAATAGTAGAAATATAAAATCTGTAGTCGCAGTTGCAGTACACCCTATGAAACCCAAACCATGACAGAAAACCATTCCTCCATGTAACCTTTGAATAAAAAAACAGAACAAGATTCACCACCTTGAAGGCCATGGCAAAGGTCAGATAACTTCTTCAAATGAGCCTTTACAATATTCAAGCAAAGATTTAATCAACCTCAACTTCAAATTACGCATTGGTGATAGCCTCTCACTATTGTATTTTCTCAAAATTTTTCATGAATAGAAAAAAAAAAAAAAAAATTGCAAACACTTTTTTCCAGCAATAACAAATATCACATTATAAAATGGCAGTAAACCTGAACTCACACCACATCATCATCTTAATGTTTATTAAAAATATCCTCAGGTTTTAAAGGATGGGCCACAAAGGCTAGGCCAGTAGTAGTAAGGTGTGTGTGGGGGAGGGAGTGGGGGGAGATGAGGGTTCCAGCATCAAGCGTAGTAGTTTGGGGAGATGAGTAAGTCAGTCAGCGTGACCAGCTGGTCGTCCGTGAACATCCGCTTGTGGTCGTGCCAGTTGTCGTGGTGGGTGCGCCGGAAGCTGGACAAAGTCTTAGTTACCGTCATCTGGTTTTACACACACACAGAAAGGAAAGCAGTCAGAATGTGTCCATTTCTTACATCTTGTATCGCTTTCCTAGTACTTCCCCAGTGAGGTAAACACTAACATGTACAGGAGAAAAGTTGCATAGAAACAAGCCCCTATCCATGCCTTTGGAGCATTCCCAATATGTGAGTCTACCTTATCTGCACAGAAATCTCTGAGAAAAATCCCACGCCAAGGCTGTGACCAATAAGGGCATATACAGGGTAGGTGGAAACTGACTACAGTTGTCAATGCCTAAGCGCACGATCCGCCTGAGAGCAAGGCTTTCCCAGGTTTTTTCCATATAAATTCACCCTTTAAGAGCATGTTACAAGACACCCGAATAATCACAATAAAAAAAGTGGCAACAGGCTTGTAATGACAAAAAACAAGACAAACCTGCAGGATGGGTCACTTGTCATTTCAAGCCTGTTGCCACTCTTTTGATGTGATTATTATACCACCCGGCTCAGCAGTACTCCTTTGTGGTTTATTAAGACACCAAAAACCATCTGAGAGCACCATTTTGAACCCACATCTGTCACCAAGCGGGTGTCTCCCACTCCACCATCCTGGTCTATTATTGCACACATTTGGGTGGGGGGGGGGGGGGGAGAAAGGGAGGGAGGGAGAGAGAGAGAGAGAGAGAGAGAGAGAGAGAGTTGAGGGTGGGGGTGGGGTGTAGCGCCAGAGACTTCTATGGTCACGACGACGGCTACAGCCGGTTTCCAGCCATAACACTCTCATGTTCAGAAACAAGAACAATGGGGGACGCAAGCGAAGCAAACGCTTATAGTTGCTAAGCCCCCTTCAGTGTGCAATTCATTACAACAAATGAAAATTCTTAATGTTTGGGGGAGGGGCTATCTTTGTTGGTCTTGATGAGTTAAGAAAGTTCATTGCCTTGTGCAATGATTGCACAGTTGGCCCCGCTCTGCCTTCAGTTAACTTAGCTGGCTTGAACACGCTATGGCATAGAAATGTTATTTCCATTCCTTGATCATAAGCCATAATCCTCAGACTAAAATTCACATGCTATGGTATTTTATGGGTTATCTCCTTTGCAATCTGCCTTAGAGCACCAACTGCCCAAGGGTATGATTTCTTGGTCTCCCAAGAACCATGCAATTAGGCAGCGACGACAACTGTACCTAATAGAAAAACTTCTTAATTTTGAAATGCATAAGTGGATTTCCATTAAATTTGGCATGACGTTACCTTTCTCATACATCAGAAATGGACTACAGGAATCTGTTAAATGAATTAATAGCTCAAAGGAAGGTAGTGGTCCCTATTACTCAGATTTTCATGTTGGACTCAAAATAAACAGACAATAGTTTTGGCACAGTGCCGAGGTGTGTCAAAGCCATAGAGAGAAAGGAAAAAAAACAGGAAGTCTTCTAAGGAGAGAATCGATTCCCTCCTCCGACTTCCTGTTTTTTTCCTTTCAGATTCCCTCCTCTGACAACTTCCTGTTTGTTTTTTTTCCTTTCTCTCTATGGCTTTGACTCACTTCGGCACTGTGCCTATACTATTTTCTGTTTATTTTCATTTATTCACAGTGCCAGCTCCTCTTTTCTTCATATGTAGGAATCAAAGAAATTGTTCAAATCAGTGATTCTGGATATTTCTCAGCATCACAATATTTTTGTTACCTCAAATGAATGTTTATCTATCCTATTTTTTGCTGCTTCCTTGCTCCAAAAGTTATCCAATAGTAACCAAGATTTATGCTACCTGGATCAGCCTTTTAAGTGGTGAAAATTTAGAATGAGCCAGCCTATCATGGATAAGGTGTCATCAAGAAAGTCACTATCTGACACATTCGGATAGGAAAGGGCTTCTGCATTGTATGTTTCATTGACTTGCAGTTTTTTACGAATGCAGTTAAAAGAAAATGGTGTAGATACCGAGTCAAGATGAACCAATGCCATAGAAAGAAAGGGATAAAAAACCAAAAAGGTTGGAAGTCACAAGAAAAGAGATTCCAGCCGGAGGTCTGCCACGGCACTCATCACCTGGTTACGGCCTTGACAGCAAATTCATCCACTCAGCCATCTACCACTTCCAACCTTTCTGTTTTTTCCTTTCCTTCAATGACTTTGTCCCATTCCTGCATTGTACCTACGCCATCGCCTTTGATTTGCCATCTAGTTTCAGTGACCTCTTCCCCTTTAAATGCAGCAGGCTTACCCCGATAGGCTGCGGGTCATTCACATGGAAGCTGATGTCCATCAAGACTTGAGGGATGAACTCTGGCACGTCGTACGGATATGCTTGGATGTAGGCGCTGAGGCCCAGCACGCCCGCGTGGCGCTGGATCAAACTCTGCAGGGAGACGGTCGTCTCTTTACTGCTGGCACCTTTCTTGCCTTTCACCTTGGTGCTCCTCAGGCGCTCAAAATGAGCCTGAAATCAACAACAGTGTAGCTTGAGGTGCAACAGCAAGATGGGCAAAATTTTCAGGATAAATAATATCAAGATTAATAAAAATTCATCCATCTTAATACCGTGTTGACAGGAAGAGGTTGGTGTCTCGTTAAAATCACATGGAACTGCAGAAGCTTTCTCCTCTCTTTCTCCACTCCACAGTCTAATCCTTCACATCTCTTACAGAAAAAAATTCAGATAAGTGCACAGGAATTTGTGAAAGTAAAAATATTCCCAGCATTGTTAAAAACGTTGCATTTGAAGCATTTCTTCTTACTCATAAACATTTGACCAATGAAGCAACCAGGTACTTATAATCTAATTATCACCCCACGTGCATTCTCAGAGCACTATTGAATAAATCTAGAAGCCTATAACTGTTATAATAGAATAAGAGCCAATGATAAAATTCCCTTAGTTTTCTAAAAGCCCTGAAACTGTGTATAAAGAAAGGATAGATTTGATTAATATCCGGTCAGCTTAACTCATGCAGTACGCCAAAATCTTGCAGTGGCCGTTAGACGGTTCATGACCTACTTTCACACATCTTCTTTCAACAGACCTTCCGTGAGGTCATATTTTTATTATCCATTCCCTTTTGATCTTTCCAGGTCAAACCATCCCAATCATGCGATTCTTTGGTTCAATATCATTGGTCTAAAACGGAAGCTTGCCGCAGTGTCTAGTGTGTAAACAGGCCCACCCTAACACAGGGCGCAAGTAGTGGAAAGGTAGTGGATACCATTCTCACATGGCAGATGGCATACAAAACAGGCGTGACCGGCAACGATACCACTCCCGACGCAATTAGATGGATGCTGAGAAGCACAGCATTAGTATTAATACCAATCCCACATTACATGAGCTAGGGATGGGGATGGCTTAGCTCGGTGAATCTAGTATCTGTCATTTGTAGCAAGTGTGTGAGTTAAATGCCAGATTTAAACTATGCGTTATATCGATCGGCAAAAATATTCATTTACAGTGACCTCAAACTACTCAAGAGTGACACTCAGCCTTGAGCCTGCTGCCAAGGTGGGGATAGTTTTTGCGTGTTATAAATGTGCATTATTATTATTATTATTACACACCTAGTCCTAAACATTTTGTGTACAAGTAGATTTAGAACATTCTGTTTACAATTCAACAAACCTGCTATAGATGTCTAAGAGTTTTTAAATTTGATAGTCATGTTGTACCATACAGCTGCCATAGAGGCCATCGAGCAAGTGACATGAAACTCCATATGGTTACCGTAACTTGAGAGTTTGGGCACGAAAAATCACTGTACCGCCAATGTAAGTATACTGGTAGGGTGGATTGAATAGATTAACAAAAAGACCCTTAAATCAAGTTGGAACTATTTACACTTGAAAAACAATGAATGGCACTCATAGACGTAGTTTCTTCCTGACAATAACAAATACAACGAAAAGAGGCAAAACAATAGCTGACCACGCATAAATTTATCTCCGTTTCATTGAATTCCAAAAGAAAATATCACAATCTATTGTGTTCCTGCAAAAATCCTGATTTATTTACCAAAACAATGCGGCTGATTTTAGGAAAAAGCTAATTTTTTCTCTAAATTCGGACTTATGCTAAGGAGCAGCTTACCGTCCAAGAATTAAAGTACAAAAAAGGTCAAGACAAAACTACAACATTTGGCTCCTATGCCAATGACTAGTCAAGGGCGTTCCTACCCTCATGTCTTTGTCCATCTCCAGGTAGCCACAATGGATCATGCCACTCAAGGTGACAGCAGCGATCTCACGCACCTGCAAAGCAAATACACAATCAAACCAATACTACAACAAGGATAATGTAGCATGAACATAGAGACTAAGGTTTCTACATTTTTATGACTTTTTTTCCCCCTCAACCTCTTGAACTTTGTTTAATTGCATGGCTCAAAGGAGAGATTCCAACAAATGTACAATCCAATCCCTTGACAAACAGGTGACCATTCAATTCTCCTACAGCTGCAGATGCCCTAGTTGCTTGCTGAAGAGCCAGGAAATAAACAAAATAATTTCTTTAAAACCACCTACCTCCAGCTGCTCGTCACACAGCAGGTGCAGCAACATGCTCTGCACATTTTCCCGTACACTGGGTGACTGCATGAGGAAGAAGTTGCCAAAGACCAGCTGCTGCAGGTAGTTCAGGATCCCCGCCCGGGCACGCCACGATTTCAGACCGGCAACCTTCAAAGACAAACAAAGAATAAAATATATATATTATATAATCCTCCTCCAATTAGTCGCAGAGGTAGCCATATGAGATTAACAAAAATGAACAGCACAAATCAAGCAAACCTACAGTAAAATTGTAGACAAATAAATGCATATCCACCATCCAAAAGCGTTTAAATACTTGCGTTTTTTAAATAAGTTTTGAGGCTAAAAAAAAATTTAAAAATTTTCTGCTCAGTTATCAAAAATTTGTTATTCATTAACAATTGATTTTAAGTTACATATCATGCAAGTCAGCCTAATCTTTGGGGATTTTTTCTCTAGGCAATTCTGTTTAGCCTAATAAGTGTGAAATAATGACAAAAAGATAAAATAACAAATCTTGTGAGCTCGCATATTGCGTGCTGTGTCAAGGGTTAAAGGTCAACAGTCAGTGGCCCAAAGAAGGCTGTGGGGGAAACAGCACTCGTCTTCCAGTAGAATGCCAAGTGCATTCCTTTTTGCTGCTCTGTATATGGCAAATATGTTACTTGACTCTAGGCAATGCAATCAGAACCATATTCCTTCCAAAATCCAGAAACCCAAAAATATGTGTGTCAATTCATTTGGCAAAAGAATCATCACATGTTACGGGTACATCTGGGTCTGTTATAAAGAAGGTTCAAGTTTTGAGAGATGCGTTCCAACAATAACATAAAGATCCCCGACAAAACACAACTGTTCCAGGGTGAGTCCTGCGCAAAGTGTGTGCAGACATTCATTACCTCCTGGATGGAGCACAGGACCTGTGGGATGATACGCTGCGGCAACAACACCTGGCCTAGCTCCATCATGACAGAGTTACAGTCCTTGCGCAGGTCCTCGTCGTAGGCCTCGCTCTGGAGGTTCTCCAGCTGTGCAGGAAGAAAATAACACACACAATTACAAAGAGAAATAGCTGGCTTTCACAATGATATTTAATGAACAAGTTGATTATGGTCTTCCAGTCTTAATTTGTAATCCCATAGTTTCAATTTTCTCCGAGCATCCAAAGGAGAGCTGAAAGGATCCTGATGATGAGTATGTGAGGCTACCTTCTAACTGCTGGGGGTAAGATATTGGTTGTTTGAAAAAAGGGGAAAAGGTATTTTTGTACTTATTTACATCCCTTACATTAGCAAAGACTTCTTCACCTGTGGTACAGTAGGTATAAAATAATCACATTTGATTCTTAAAAATAAACAGGATCTACTTTGAAATTCATTACTTGATAAATAAAAAAAAGATTAAAGGGTTTTGGAGCCAGAGCCATCTGTTTATGCAGCTACAAAATTATTGCAATAGAATTGTAAATAAGGACTGACAGCAAGAAAGACAAGTGGACTCACAATAGGAAGAAGTTGGAAGATTTCCACAGGTATTGCACTCATTGACCTGGTGAAGCTGATGAACACCCAACGCACCACTGGGGAAAGACAGTGCAAAAAAGTAATAATGATTATGCAGCTTATCTCTAACACACACCTATATCCACTGAAGCAGCTCTAGGCACACAAGTAGTTGCAGCCATTAGGCTTTAGATTTAAAGGTCATCGTGATGGTGAATTAATTTGATTTACATATTTTACACCAACAGAAAAACATAACTCTCCCCCCCCCCCAAAAAAAAAAAACAAACAAACAAACAAAACAAAACAAAACCATTGCATAAAAAAAATAGATAAAAAAAACCATGAGAAAATCAACCATGGCCATCCAAATAGAGAATGAAGCTTCATTTTTCCTTTCCTTTTTTTATTGTTGTTGTTTGCTTTTGTAATTCACATAAACAAATCAGGGCAATGTTAACTACACAAATTCAACCTCCATCTTGGTAAATTTGCCTGAAGTCTGTTTTTCTATTCAGTGACAAAGTGCCCACTACCTCACCTGTTTTACACAGTCTGACAGCTTCTTTCTTGTCTTCGTCCCCTTGGCCCGATGTCTCCACACCTTCCATGGGAGATTCCTCATCATTAGAGGTGGACACAGTCTCTACAGCTTCTGAAAAGTTGAAAAAAAAAAAAAAGAGAACAGGATTACCTACTTATACACCTAAAGCCACGGAGATGTGACCATATCGATAGAAAATTGGTTAGTCATGGTATAACTATTGTTACACTTCAATCTTTCATGGAGAGGAGAAGACCGAACATGATAAGAAATGCATACCTTTTTCAAAATATTACACATCAATGTCTGTTCTTATCTATTGGTTTATATTTTCATTTATTGTGGCTTTGATTTTTATTTATCAGATGGAAAGAACTTCCATCAAGGGTAGGCCATGCAGCTCTGGGTGTGGAAGATACCACAATTTGCCACAGGGGTGTGATGTGTACTCACTGTTGTTGTGTGCCAGAATGACATCCCTGAACTGCTCCAGCTGGGGCATCACAGACTGAAGCAAGTCTGCGCGTTGTGGGGATTCCGTCAGGCTGGTCTGGTGGATCTGGTAGTCCATCTGGTGTAAGTAGCTGAACAACCTGCACGGGGCAAGAGGTCCAAATTTTAAATAAATCAGGAGACAGAAAAAGGACTTTGTGTTTTTAATGGTGGTTTTAGGGCCCCACAGCACACCAGGGTCATAGAGGAGCCCAGAGGAAAGTAAGATGGTAGAATTAATTCAAAGAGGGAAAAGATCTAACCACAAACAGCAAAGAGAAGATTTACGCTAAAATAAATAAATATCATCTCTCAAAACACATATCGACACCACAGAGAGATGATTTACAATAACAAAAAAATGACACCTTTCCTTACACAAATAAACAATGGCCATCACTCATGACAGCATCATGGTTAAGGAAGACCCAGGATCTTTAAACCACCTTTACATACAAAAGTACCCAGTACGTTTCACTTGTGACCCTTCAGTTATGTACCAAAAAAGACCTGTGGGGTTTTCCAAATCTCCACACACATACATACAAGTACAACTTTTCCAAGACATACAGCCAGCCATACAGAGTCACAGACTAACTTGAAAAGCTATTCGTTACAAAAATAAAATGATGAACACCTTATTATAAGGTAAAGGGAGCATCATTTTTCTTTTTATGACATTGAGACTTTTTCTGTTTCTTTGAGCTAATTTTTTCAATACATCAACTGATTAGAGCAGAAAAAAAAATACTGCTGACCATAATATTCTCATTAAACATCCTAAGATCATGCATCTTCATCACAAAGAATGCAGGGCATTTTGAGCTCACCCTCCCATTTGGTCTCTGACATTCTTGTACGTGTGAGCCATTTGGGGTCGCAGGTAGTCGATCAGAGCGTGCAGGTACACAGGGATGCGCCATTCTTGTTGTAAGACAAGATGTTGAAGGACATACAAACGCCTGGGGAAAAATGAAAATAAATCATGCATACGTCAAAAAATGAGCAAAAAATGCCACTATTTTTGATAGTGAGTGATTTCTGACCCAACCTTCCTCTTTATAAACCTCTCAAGGGCAATACCAGTTAGAGACTAAAAATCAATGCAATGTATCAATAGAATATAACCTTAACAATATGCCATGATGATATAGCAATGATAAACAAACGAGTGTTTCAAGGTGATTAAGTCACAGACCTGCCGTTCCAGTAAAAAAAAAAAAAAATCAGTATGATCATCTAGAAAAATCGTTATTTGAGAAACAAATTGGTGTAGCTAAAATTTTAAGCGTTTGACTCATCAATGACAGCTGAAATTTTGGCAGATTTATGATACGGTATGTAAAAATCCAATTTCAAGTTGACGGGCTTCTAATCCAATTACAGTCACAAGGAGGAAGAATATGATATCGAAAGACTATTTACACTATACACAACACAAGCACCGTCTCCACTCTTGCCTAACTCTTAGCCTCTTGACCAAATAGTCAGGAGGACAAAGGAGAAGCAGGCCTCACCCGTTGCAATCATTTTTGCCTTCAGCTGCAGGATATCCATTAACACTTCAAGGGCCATGCAAGCCCGACTTTCCATTTTGTTCTTTCTCATTAGGGAACGCAATAGATAGACTAATATCCAAGTTTGAAACAAATGAAAACAAGCAATTAATCCATGAGCAAAGAGTACAGAATGAGAAACCTAGCTGACCGCAATATAATGTAGTAGATAGTAGTAGTTTGTAGCCGAAACGGCCTAAGGCGAACGTGTAGCGCTGGGCGATTGGTGTCGGGAATTGCCACAGGGAGTCTGGCGTGCCACTCAAGAGTTGAGTACTTGCTGCAGGTCAATCACTTTTATGCACAGTTGTCTCAAGTAATAATTAATCAGTATGACCAGCAGGTCTGAAATCACAACCACTTACCCAGCATCACCAAAAGCTCCCCCCTCCCCATTCAAAGGGTTTTTCAGAATGCAGGTATACAACCACTGGAGTTTGCGGGGATCACGATTACCCTACAGAAAGAAAAAGACAAAGAATTTAAAAATATATTGAAACAGGAACTTTTCTTTTTTTTCATTTTACTCTTGTATCAACCTTGATCAATTTTCTAAGATTAAATCACAAAAGAAATGTCATCCAGAATTCTTGCATACACGCATATCTATGTTTTTATTCAAAATCATAATAACGAGAGCAAATTATCATAAAACCAAGTTGACACATAATTGATTAAATCAATTCAAAAAGGCCTTTTAACATCAACTTCTTTTGACTATTTAAATCAAAAAGATCATTTTTTATCCTTTGAACAAACCGTTCCCCTTATCCCTACAGTTTACAAAAAAAATTTCACAAACAAAAGCCTAAGGAAAAACCTTTATCAGGAATAAACCACTAATGAGAGGTGTATTGATTCATGGTTACCACTCACACAGATTTGCAGGAAGAAGGTGCCCCAGTCGTTGAGGGTTTCCACACTCAGGTTGTTCATGGCGTGTTCCAGCAGGGGACAGATCCACCCCCACAGCTTCTTGCTCTGGTGACGAAACAAGAGAGGCAAATTCTGTAAGAAGAACTCAAAACGTTTACATTTCAACATACTGAGTGTAAAAAGAATTAAATGGAGAAGAGAAGATTTGTATTCTCCGCAAAAGGAGAATTGTTTTGGTTTTCACAAATATCTACCATATGAGTAAACCAAAAATAGATGATTTTAAAATTTAAAGGAAAAAAGGGATATTCGCAGCCCTTTTAGTGCAAGCACACTAAAAATATAAACACAGTATGTATGGAGCAAAGCTGCATCGTCTTTGTCTTTCCCTTGGGTCCTTCAGTTGCAGGGAGGGGGGGGGGGGGGGGAGACGCCTGCATGGGCAACATATTACCCTGCCCGGAGTTTGTAGCTCCCCTGGAGAAGACACTCCAGCATCATCACAAGATGTCCAGCAATCAATGAGCTACACCATCTTCTCAGGAGATGGAAGGCTGATGACAACGACAAGTGTGTGTGGTTTTCAGCATAACTTCCAGTGTCTTTTTAAGAACTTCCTCAATAAAGCTCATATAACATGGCATCCCAACACAAACACACACTGGAAATAAAACGACACCATAAAATTAAAGTAAAGCAGTTAGGTATTTCCTCTTTGTAAGCCCTTATCCAGAGTCATCCCCATCCTCTAGAGGAAAGTTCCGCAATTGTGTACCAATCCGAAATTTTGTATCCCTTTGAGATTTCTGGTTTCGTTATGTTTTTCTACCATTTCTAAATCAAATGAATGTGTCAAAAGCTGCCGGAAGTTTTATTTATTAAAAGATACCAATAAAAAAAATTAACCAATGAGAGTTTTGCGGTTATTTGTCCCTGTTTCTTGCTGTTCCAACAGCTGACTTTTTACCACTGGTAGCGCTGAATTCTAGGTAATCAAGAGTGAACTCCTGACCTAGTTATTTATAGGATTTCTCTGTCTGTAAAGCGCAAGTTTTTCAAATAAATGCTTTTGCTAGGGATTTTGATTATCTTTATTATAAAAAACAACACTCACAATATTTTTAAGCATGCATTTGTCTGTTTTTTAAATAGAAAAATTGACAGGCTATGAAATGTGTCTGTCTGTTTACAAAGTGTCTTCCTATTTCGTACCCCTGTTTGTTTGGGAGTATAAAATAAGAGGATGGGGTACGAAATAGCATTACCATGGTATTTTCTTGAGCTATTTGGTACGGGAAATAGATAATGTAGTAATAAAATATAGTAGCACTATTTATCCCAAACTTTATTCATTAAAGTTAACAACTTTTAAAGATATTTTAAATCGACATCGAACAGAAGATTTATGAATGCCCTTGTCACGTCAACGTGATCCAAAGCATCAAAACTGCCAGCAAACAATTCGAGTACCTAATTGCATCGGGAGAGAAATAGTTACATCATAACTGTGAACAAACCCCTTTTTTAAGCATATTTGTAAAGATTTAAAGCAGAGAGAATAAGTAAACAAATGAAAAATGTCCGATGTGTACCTTTTGTATTACAAAAGGTCCCGTGAGCCAATGGAAATTAATGACAGAGAACCGATGTGAGGCTGACCAATCAGAAAATCATATATAATATTTAACACACAGCACTATGACGTGTGTCCCATGATGAGGAAAAGGGCATGTTGGTAAACACTGACAGCAGTCTTATCGAGTCAGACTGTTGGGGACCAGAATCCAGAATTAATTTCTCATAAAAAATATTTTCAAAAGAAAAAAAAGAATGGTGAGGAATCCTGTCTAATATATCTTGCTGCATTTCTGGGTGAGAATGATGCAAAAACTGACAGCACGATTTTGAACTTAACGCAAGGTCTTCAATCCAGTTGTTCAGGTTCTCTTTCGTCATTCTTCTATTTATAACTTGCCTGCTGGAAAGATGGCTATCAATGGCAGACAACAGTTGCTATTCTTTTTAAGGTTTCCATCGATTGTGGCGTAAATAGTTTACTTCTTAGCCCGAAATCTTGTTGGATGCGTGTCTTGTCTTCATTTTTCATATAAGGCGGTAACCTGATAAAATGATACGCCACCTCTTAGGGTTTAGCACAAACAAAAGAATGTGTGTTCCTGAGTTTGTTGTTTGGAATGAGAGATGAGAGATTGGAGGTTTAAAATAATTATAACTCACCTTTTTTATATGTGAATGGTAAAATCAACATGTCTTATCATTTGACAAAAGGTACCGCAATTTTGTACCCCCTGTTCCACAATTTTGTCCCGAGGGTGTGAATTAGCAGAACTAGGGGTATGAAATTGGGGGACTAGGGGTACGAAATTGGAGAATGGGGTACAAAATAGCAGGACTCTAGTTGTTAATTTAATCACACATCAGCAAATTCTGACCAGACACACGTAACACACAAGCCAAAACTAGCATGAACTGTCCAGTTATGAACATAAGCAGGAGTAAACACACAGAATGGAATTTCATGTGGGGTACGAAATAGGGAGATATTACTATAAGTGCTTTACTATACTATTATATACCTGGCATTGGCAGACAAACAACATAAAAAGCACGACAATACAAACCACCTGTTAGGCATGTTATAATTTCTCACACAGAGACAATGTTGCCTGATGGTGGTCGGTGGCTATGGTGAGTTTGACTACCTTGTGGAAGCTCCACATTTTGGAGCCAGTGATGATCCCGCCAAGGATCTCCATGCCGCACCGCTGGTTGGTGCCGTGTGTGTCGTGGCCATCGTCCTTGATCAGCCGCTCAACATGTGGCTGCAGCATCTCCAAGAAACTGTCACCGTAATTGCGGAACAGACCCTGGGGAAGAAAACAGGGTTTCATTCAACAACACTAGCATTGCACATCCATAATTTACACAAAAGCTCTTAAACTCTAGACTATTTCAGTATGAGCAGAATGAAGATGTACATATTATTATGATTATTATTTTTATTGTTGTTGTTGTAGTTGTTGTCATTGTTGTTGTTATTGTTATTATTATTATTATTATTATTATTATTATTATCATTATTGTTACTATTATTATTTGATATTATTGTAATTATTATTGTTATTATTATCACCATTATTCCTATTATGACAATAATCATGATGATGATCATCATCAACATTAAAATACAGGAATTTCAAGAGTTGATTGATCAGATGAGGATCTTAACTCTGTACCTGGATTATAGATTTTTATATCATCATCATCATCATCATCACGAAAGAGGCTATCATAGTCCAATAAAGTGAAAGTGACTAGTGCAGTTACATATCAATATAAAAAAAAGAACCACAGTGAAAATAATACAAACAATAAACCCTGAAGAGGAAAGTAATGCTTGATGTAAGAAGTATAAAGGTAGATAGTGTCTAAATATTATAAGGAATTAATTGCTAGCACTTTTCCCAAGAAATTCAACTTTTGTATCAGTTCCAAATAAAACTCACTTTGAAAAAGTGGTAGATTGTGGGACGGAACTTGTCCTTGTTCTTTTCCTCCTCCAGAGCAAGAAGAGTGACAAGTTTATCCACATAGTCTTTCTTGGCCATACAGTTGTACAGTGGCAGCTCTGAGGGGCTAAGCTGCTCTGGCGGTCGATTCAAATCCGGCTGCCGGTCAGCAGGGGCGTATGTCTTCAGCTCTCTTTATTTTTATTTTTTTTAATAATAAAAAAAAAAAGAAAGACACACAAAAATTAAGTCCGCAATTTTAGAGCTCTTTTACAGCAACTTGTAATAATGATATTACTAATAGTCATGAGTGTTTCTAATATGGAGGTCATAGCTGAAATGCTATGAAATACACAAGCCCTGGGTGCCCTCAATAATTACTGTTTTATGACAAGCAAATAAAAACAGCAATTTTAAAACTTTGGGAAAAAATTCATAATATGAGGTGCAGACTCTTAAAATCGTTTTTTTAAATAATCATGAGCTTCATAAGACTAATAGATAGTCTTTTCAAACAACTCATTTTCCCTAATTTCTCAGAAAAAGGTGGGGATTATGAGGTACTGCAGATGAATAATGGAAAAGACTGGATCATTTGTTTCTTTATCAGAGGTCTTAAGGTGACACATTACCGTCATAGAGGAGTCCAGAGGAAAGCAAGATGATAGAATAAGTTCAAAGAGGGTACAGATCGAACCACAAACAGCAGCACTAAAAAATAAATATCATCTCTTAAAACACACATCGACACCACAAAGAGATGATTTACAATGACAAAAAATATCATCCCTCCTTACAAAAATAAGCAATGGCCATCAATAATGAGAGCACAATGGTTCATAAAGATCCAGGATCTTTAAACCCCCTTTGTGTACAAAAGTACTCAGTACGGTTAACTCGTAACCCTACGGTTATGTACCAAAAGGCATGAAATAAGGGATGACCACTGAGTTTGCAAACAAGACAACAAAAACAGGACATCACAGAAAAGGGGAAAATTGCAAACAAGACAACAAAAACAGGACAACACAGAGAAGGGGAAAAAGTAAGACCATAGCTTTAGTTTAACAGAAAAGATACAGAAGTAGAAGAGCCTAGGGACTCCCACCAACCGCCCACACAGACTGGATCATGGTTAAAAGTTCAGAGGGTTTAAAAAAACATATGGGGGCAGTATTTAGAAAAACCTGCAAGACTGACCGTGTTAAGAAAAAAAACAACCAATTTTAAACTTTAAAAAGCACTGTCATAACACGGGCAATATTGGCATTGGACAACAAACTTTCACCAATGTAGTCGACACTTCAGAATTTATAAAAAAGAATTTGTACATTAACAAAAATGGTGTGGTGTGATGTGCCCATCCCAAAAAGTCTCCCTGGAAGATGCTTATTCATATAATGCAGCGAATGTGTCCTTGACCTTCAATGGCACCCATGGTCTTTCTATGTCATGATTTTAGAGGTTTCAGGTTTAATAATGAAGACTTTCTTGTCCACTCACTTTGGCCAACAGTAATAACCCCAGTGAGTTTTCTCCACAAACACTGTAGAATTCCATTCTTCCTCCGTTTCAATCATTTTGCCAGGATCAAACTTGAGCCAAGCATTGTCTGGTCTGTCCCCAGGGATCACGTGTCTGATTTCCAGAGGGGAGATTCCTGACGCTTTCTCCAAATCTACCGGCTCTTTGATGAACCGCGTCTTTTGGTGCTCCATGATGGTTGCTAGGGTGTTGAAAGACAGCTGTGAAGGATCACAAAATTATGTAATACTTAGAAAGCTTTATTCACAATTTACATTTAAAACAGAGATGAAAAGATCAAATTTTTCTCATTGAATAATATGCCTAGAAACTTCTACAAAAAATGCAAATTCTAAAGATAAAAATTAAGCATATTCTTTCTGACAACAAAATTGAAAACAATATTTTTCAAAAACCAAACCCACAGATTAACTGCAAGAGGGCAAATGGACTGTTCAGTTGTTTTATCACACTTTTTCTTTTTTTAATCTCAAAAGTAAAAGCTTCCAACCTGCAAAATAAATTTCCATATCTTATCTAGACCCTCCCACAAGGATATCTTTCAATGCCTTCTTTCTGCACCTGTTTAAGTGTTGTCAATGGTTGCATCAATCTTCCAGTTTGACTCATTTGTCCCCTATCAACATCACATTTTTGTCATGATTTGAATATGCAGCAAAGTCTGAATTATTTAATAGAAGTTTGTTGCTGAATGCTAGAGTTTCTCCACATGAAAACGCTCTACTTTCATGTTTTTGTTGAAAGATTAACTCTCATCTTTACTTAGCCATGGATTAGCTTCCAATTTGAAACTGATCTACGCTGCCTCCTACAATAACAATTAATACTGAGCTGTTCCTCCAGTTGCCTACTTTGCGCAGATACAGCATGTCGTGGACGCAGTGCCTGGTGTAGATCTCCACCATCTGAGGGCTGGGCTTGGCCTGGTCGTGCAGCAACAGACTCAACAACTCCAGACCGATCTTCTTGAATTTCCACGTCCTGCACAACATAGAGAAACAAATCACTAATTCAGACAGGACACCTTAGGTTTTAAAGAAAGCACTCGGACACAATTTGGTCACATTGTTTGAAAAAATAGAGACCAATAGTTTCCATTACAAGACTAGAAACACATGTTAAACCCTTCAGAGACAACCTCTCACAAGCTGAGAGTAAAAGTATATTGTCAGCGTAAGAAGGATGGAGTTACATTCAAAGGTGTTGTACAATAGGGCTAGGTTTGATTCTGATTCCAGAATCCAATCCTTCAGGTATTCTCCAAACAGTAGTCCTAAGGTACAAGATTGGTGGCCAACAAGCAGAAGGCAGTCTGCTGCGTGGGAAATAATAATGGATTCAGTCATAGGCACAAGCATGAATTCTGGGAAGAATCGGAATCACAATCAATTCCTTTGATTTTTAAATCAAGGGATTGAAGATACGCCAATTCGCAAAATGGAAGGATTTGCCCAGGCCTATTGTACAAATACAATTGAAGTATAGTTAGAAACACAGAAGTAATGTCAGGGAGCAGACACCTTGAATCAAAGATTGTGAAAATAGTAATTGTATGAATACGGTGT
>JBCIKM010518171.1:0-19131 GCA_039654465.1 Melibe viridis | reverse complement strand
ATTTAGACACACCAAGAGCAAGTTTTGTCTTGGTGGGCCTCTGGGAGCTTCTCTAATACCTTGATCTTAGCGTGATACTTTTATTATTTTATTTGATTTCTTATTGTTTTCTTTAATATGGTCATTCAGTCATAATATAGTGCATTTTACATTAAGTCTGACCTTCTTGTAGTACTTGCCCCTTGCTGTTTTACTTATAAAAACAGCAAAATTCAATTTATTCTGAAAGGTTAGTGCAGTTGTTCTGTTTTTTTTGTTTTTGCTTGACTGCATGATGCTATGATATTGTTTTTTTAGACATTTTTTATAACAATCAACATGCTTAGAAACCTCTCTCTTTTCTTTTCTGCTTCATTCTCCAGTTACGGTGGAATTGAAAGATAGTTCAGCAGAATACATAAGAGGAATTCAGACATCTGTCCGCCGTGCTACAGGCAATACAGATGAAATTGTCGGCTCTTTCAGGGGCTTTGATGAAAACAGACTGAGAGTTTTTAACTGCTTCAATGGCTCACAAGTATGATATATTTTATTTCAATATAGTTAATATTGTCTAAACAAGGCTGTTAGAATTGTAAAGCAAACTAGCAGAACAGAGATAAATGTAGAATATTGGGTTATGAAGTGAAAAAAGAAAAAATTGATGCTTAATGGAAACTTAGGGTCTGTATTAATCCCATATGAATGATATGCTAGTGAATGGTTACTTTTATTGCAAAACAGTACTACACTTCAATTTTTTCATTTGATATATTTCTTCTCGAAGAACCTTTCGAAATTCTGTAAGAGGGATGGAACATTATTTTTTTTATATAAATCTTTACTCAATTCTGTTATGGTTACATAGATTTTTTACTTATGCACAAAACAGGCAATTTCCTTAATTTTGCTAGTCATGCTTTTTGAAGTCTTAACTATTTAGAAAAATGTGACAATATAAGGGAATATTTTTCAAAATTACAAAAAAAATTATTTAAAGAACATTTGTTTTGATTTCATCATTTTTAAGTAAAATCACAGCAGGGCTTGAAGTATTCCAACATTTCTAACATTTTCTGACTCTTCTGTTATTTTGTCTTTGGAATTTCCAACATTTGTGTAGTTTTGTTGATTTCGAATAAATTTTCCAACATTGTCTTAATTTGTTGATAGCTTTTGTCAAAGCATATCCTGACCAATTTTTTGAAAATACAGATTACACACTATACACTGTGGCCAACTTGAATTTTAGACCAATGATATTGTACCAAAGAATCACATGATTTTTATGGTTTGACCTGGAAAGATTGAAAGGTATTGGATGGTAAAAATAGTTAATAAACATGACCTAACGAAAAGCCTGTTGATAGAAGATGGGAGCCTTGCCTTGAAACCTTTGCACTGACTGGCATAAAACTATTGGGAAAAAAATGCTGTTTTTTGGGGTTTTTTTTCTCCTGTCTGATTAGATGCATCATTGATCAATTATTACGTATACCTTTATTAAAACTGTTTTTGCTACCCTTACCATCACTACTTCACATCTGTTTAAACATGCAATAAAGCAATATGTCACAAATAGAAGTTCCTTTTGCATAATCACCATTTCTGCTTTGCTTTGAAATATTAAAAGATCATACAACCACCGTCTTAGAAGATAACTGGTTCTTTTGTATAAACTCTACTATTCCCAGAATATGTTAACACACAAACATGGTCACCGGGTGGGACAATATTATTTTTCATGGATCCCTCCTTCCACCAATGTCGGCAATGTGGTTTTCAGGTAAGCCTTTTCTCCTTTATCCATTTTGTACATCTATTACGCTTGAATGTGTTTTTCTTTTTGTTTTTTTCTTTGAGTTTCATTTAAATTGAATAGTTGCTGAGAGTTTTTATTTTTAATCTACTTTGGCCTCACCCAAAAACATGATGATGAAGGAAATAAGATGTCACATGCATAGACAAATTTTTACATAATTAAGACGAGGAAAGTTAAAATGGTGTAAGGTAAACACATTGATTTTTATTAAAAATTAATAATAACAAAAATTCATTCGATTGCTTACTAAATTTTATTTGGTCAGTATCCGATGCGAGCAGTGGAAGTGAGGGAAAGTGCCATTCAAGAAAACCGTAAAAACAGGAACATCACATGCACGGTTATAGCTGACATAATATTGGGATGATAAGCGTGTCTAAGCCTTCTTCATGAGTGCATTTGTTGCGTGCATTGGTGTTAGACTACCTTTCAAACTTTTATCTCTTAAATAATATACAAAACAATCCTTAGCTTTTGTTCCCCCCCAAGAAAACCATAGAGGAAACTTTAAGTGTTATGAAAATCGACAAGTTTCGTCTGTCTCAAATCATGGATACATGGTTAGACCATGGGCAGTTGATGCAAATGTGTCGTGCACTGTTATACCTTATGATTGTGTTGCTTCAAATTTTTCTTAAAATAATTTGGAAATTTGTATTGGTGGCTAGAAATTGTCTGGGGATTGACTAAATAAAGTATTTGACCTTAATTTGCACTTACACATCAGACACCAGCAATTTGCCAGGTCCTTACAAGATGTCTCCTTAAGTTATCATAGTTTGAGAAATCTGCATCGGTATTTGGGATTGGTTTATAAGGTTTTACCATTTATCTAAGAAGTTTAATAATCCCTATAGGGGCCAATCTGTACAATTAAGTTTTCATGAAGAGTGTAATTTACTAAAGATTTCAATTACCAGTCTGCAGTTGTCTTTTTTCTGTCTGCCAGGTCAACCTTTCTAAAGTCGTACCATGTGTTCTGGTGTGATGTGCTACAAGAACTCCCTGTCTCCAATGCCACATCACTTCCTGTGGAAGAATCAATCTATCCAGTAAAGTTACATTATCTGCTTTTTATGCTTAAAGATTAAAATTGATCAATTTTAAAAATAAATACTTTAAGATTTATATTGTAGCAGTCTTGAGATTCATTGATTTGGCTGAACTTGACCACAAAATGCCAATGTGCTGCCATAATTGCTTATGATGTATATTTTATATGTGTTGGGCATTTATTTTTATGCAATTTCCCTTGATACTTGATGATATTTTAATTTGACCATCAGGATAGCTCTAAATGAATGAGGTTGTTTGAGAGTTTATTCCTGTAAACTGGAATGAATGTTTTGAATTGTTCAAATACCTAGCTCAACAAAAATATATGCCTACTTCATGTAGATGACTTGTCGAGGTTGTATACTTTCTTTTTTCAAACAGCCTATTCCAACCAATCCTTTGAAGACGGATATAAATCTAACAAGCTGCGGTGATACCCGGGGCTGCTTCCTCATTCCTCGTGATTGTGCGGGAAGTGATTGCACCTATGCTGCCACCTTTACGCCTGGCAAGAACAAAACTTACAACTTTGAGCTGTACGCAAATTCAGATATGGACTATGTATCTCTTGGCTTTTCTCATGACTCCTGGATGGTATGGACAAGATAGAAAATTTCTTAAGATTGATTTTGAGTCAAAGACCTTCTAAATTTGTCTCTTAGTGGAAGTCATAGCAGAGACTCAATTTCCCTATTATAGCACTTAGCACTGACAGTTTGATAAGCAGTAATAAGTAATTATTATGATTATGCAATTGCTCCTCCACTCAGTTTTGTAAAGCAATGAGTAGAGGACAGGGGTGTAAATCTTATAATTCAAAGAAATTTCACATAAAGGCCACTGCTGCGCCTATCTGATTTCTGTAAATTAGAATTATCTCTCAGGGGACGTGTTCACCTCAAATATCTTAGAATCCACGTCCTTCCGTAATCACTCGGTTCACACTTATGAATCCACACGTCAGCTTCCTCACACCACACACGTCGAAAATTAATTGGTCACTTTCAATACAAGTTATCCACCAACACACACTGACTGACCAACTCCCATCCCTGATCACAGACAGCCGTGCTCTGATCCACTGCTGCACCAAACATTGACCACTGGTCATGGTCCTCTGAACACCAAATCACAATTTCCGACCCTGGCTTCCTTTCCTGCTTGGATAAGTCAGAGAACCTCGCATTTCCATTCTTTTATGCAGGGAAAATATGTTAATTAATAATTGCAGGGAAAAAAGTGGATATTGCTTATGTTTTATGTGTAGAGAATGGCGTTTTGGTCTTTAAAACATGTAAGTAAAGAGAACACAATCAAATCAATTAAGATTTCAAGACTCTGATTACTCAAACTACAATCTATTTTTATAAGAGTAGAATAGGAAAATGATTTGTATGCACAGATCATTTTAATATCATCATTGAGACATAGTGATTGCTTGTGAGTGTATTTATTTCATGTTCTCCTTTGGTCGGCAACTTAGCTGCTGTTGTTGCGGTGTAACTCCTCTCCCTGAGACTTGTTGTGATGGCGGCACACATGCGTGGGACTGTCCCTTGTCTGGTTGCAGTGGGCTCACAGGAATTACAGTGTTAATTTTATTTGAAGGCGGTTTCGGCCCAATGGGAGGCGGAGGTGTTCTGTCACTGTTATTGACTGTTCACTCACAACTGTCACTTGAGGCGGAGGGACTAATGTGAAGGGTACTACATTGGAGAAGGGGGGGGGGGAGGGAGGGAAGAGGAGCGTTCAAGGCCAGCACCTGATTAAAGTTTGTCTCTGACAAGTTTCTCTCACTTGGAGATTGCAATGGAAGTAGAAGCAGTTGTTGAAATCTGCTGTGTCTAGGAATGTCCTAATGATAGCGTCTAGCTATTAATTTTTCGCTGTTAGCAAATTTTAATTATAGGGAAGTGAAATGATGGCCGCTTCGGATAGATGATACCAATAATGGGTGAATGGTCAATCGCATATAATAAGCATAATATAAAATAGCAATGATATCATTGGCAAATTTAATCAAAGTAGATTGACAAATTACCAATTTAGAGAGCACAAAGTCAGAATTACCTTCTGAGAGATCCGTCCGATCTCTTTCGGTCTCTCCCGTCACTCTGTTCTCTGTGGACACTCCAAAGACTAGTCATGTTTCCAAGGCGAGGTCGAGTCCAAGGAGAACAGAAATCAGACATTCTGACATGCCAGAAGCCAATAGTGCCCGACCATACACCGGGTTGCGGCAAAACAGGCCAAGGGCGGGCCGGTGATGAGAACCGAAGCCGAGAATCGTTACTATTTCAGTGACACAAACGCGATTCACCTGGACAGAGGGAATAGGACGGTTGCCTCCCTCGTATCTCCCTCTCTTACCTAATCCCAAAAAACTTTTAACTGCCCTATGAATTCACACATAATAATAATCCACGGAATTATATCTCTAGTCGTTAGAATGCCATTAGAGAAGGCTTGCACTATTGCAGACTGGTTTGGTTGAATGTTTGACAGGTTATATAGGGAGTCTGTGGGTGGCGTATTTTTCTCATTGGGGGAGTGTCTTTGACCTATCATTTTGGGTCTAGATTTTATATGATTGGATTGCCATTGGGATGAACTTGTTCCATCATTTTTATTGGTTGGAGGAACTGGTGCTTGTCTATTGATGCAGTAGTCCAGAAGCTTGACGTAATCAGTCATGTATCTATGTACAGCTGATGGGTAGTCTGTGTAGATGTTCTTTTGTTCTAGCTAGCCACAGGTCCCTGGCCTATGTGTAATTGCGTTTTGACACCTCGTGTCATTGTCGAGATTGTGTTCCTACTACATATGACGAATTCTATAGGCATTGTTCCAAGTGACATTCCGCAATTCTGTAGCTTTTCTTCTGGCAAAGCGATGAGTTTCCATGGTTGCTTGAGGCGGTGAGGTAGGAAGGCCCAAGTGTTGGGCGTCCGATTCACATGTAGGTAAAGTTACGTATTTGAGGCTGAGCTGGTCAATTGGCTGCTCATGACAATTACAAAGGAACAAAAGAAAATTATAAATCCCACAGGTAAAACTTGATCCAAAAATAGAGCTAGCAATTGTGGCCTTTGGTAAAAATTCTCAATTAGGTATTGAACAGTATTTTGATCCAAAGATGATGATTTTTGCTTGTAACGTACATTAAATGATATGAAGAAAAACAAAGGAATGAGTTGACTTTATAGACGCTATTGATTTCTTCTCATTGTTTTGCCAACAGGGAGATGACTGGACTGTCACTTGTACTGGTACTGGTGGTAACGGTGTCTTGTCCATTCAAGAAGGATGGAATCCACATCGGCACAATGATCGGCATTTAGATGTGAGTGACCCTCAGTCAGGAGAAGTGACACCTGGGATTGATCGTCAAAGTGTCATTTGTATACTGTGCCCTGAATGTCTTTTTTATGCATAAGTTTGGGCACACTCATTTTTTTTGTTGAGCTTTGTTAACATTCACAGAAACTTAATAAAAATAATTTGCAAACTTCAATAAATTTCATGTTTCATTGTTAAACTCATGGTTCATCATTAATTAGATGCATCCATAAAACTATGCTGGCAAATGAAACTTTCGATTTGATTATAATCTTTTTATTATATTAAGATAGATTGTAAATAATATTTTTTTAAAGACTTATTCAGTTAAAAATAAAATTCCACCATTTAATTTTAATAAAAAAAAATATCAGTTAAAAATTTATCTCTCATTTCAGCTCTTTGCCTCGGCAAGGGAAATTGTGTACAAAGATGGAATCCTCCAATGTCGTTTCACTCTACCAGAAACCTTTGACATCTACTCTGTGAACCAAGGGTTGAATACACATATTTCACATGTGCCATGGAACCTGTCATTCAATTACCGCCTCATGATAGCATGGGGAAAAACAATTGAAAGTAATGATCAGAATTTATTTTATTACTTATTCAGATTTGATCTTCTTGTCTTTCTACCAAAGATTGCTACTCGTGAATTTTTTTTTCTATTACATGCTAATTTTGTTATGTTGGTGAGGTACTGTTATTGTTGTAGTCAGCTAGCAGAATAATTTTAGTAAGAGATTTTACCTGGAACATTTAAGCTAAGCTCACTCACCTGAGTGTGTCCTTTTATGATATGAGATGCTCACTCAAAAAGACACATTGTTTTTTATTTTACTTATATTATTGATAATAAAGTACAGGCAAATCTCTTGCTAACACACAGGGTGCATCAAAGCCATAGAAAGAAAGGAGAAAAAAAAAACCCAGGAAGCTTGGAAGTCATTTGAAGAAGGATTTGAATCTAGGGCCTCCCTTGGTACCCTTGGCCTGGCCACTCACCTCGGCACTGTACCATGACCATTTTCTTAGATTGTATCTATTTCCAGTGCCAGCTCCTACTCTGTTCTTCATATTTTGTTTCCACTTCCAAACAGCATCATCTGTCATCTTATATCATCGCGATCTGCCTGCTGTGACTTCTCACAGTGTTGATCTCAGTTCACACAGAATTTACAGAAGTGCAGACATGAATATATTGATTAAAGCACATGGTAAGATTTCTGCAGACATTGGAAAGTTTAAAATGTCAGTAGCAATTGATAGTTATATGCAGGGATGGAACCTTTTCCGGTCTTTCTGGAACCTTAAATTTTTTTTTTCCAGCTGAGAAATTCCAAGATAAAAATCTGGAAAAATTGGGCCTGCATGGATTTCTATCACTTGAAGTCTTTGTGATCCAGCTTTCCATGGCTTTGTCTTCAATGTAGGCTATATCCAGGTCAGGAGAGGAGGATATCTTGAATATACTTGGTCAATTAATTATCGTTCAGTACTCTCTATGAGATCAGATGAACTTAATGAATGTGATTATCAATTAATGCACATGAGTATTGATCTGCGACGTTATTCTTCCGATTCAAATTCTGGGTCAACGACATATCAAACTAACTCAAGCTTGGTTTGTTTACATTGGCTGATGGAAGTGTTATTTAGACCCTGTTTTTCTTGGCCTGCTACCGCTGCCTAGAACGTTCGATTTCTCTGGAAATAACTGAACAGAAAACGAAAAAATTTGTTTCAAAATAATGCGCTTGAATGGATATTTGAATTTGTGAATTGTCAAGATGACCAGTTTTTAGGTGCACAATATATTTATGTAACTGAACTTCGGTTTGTTCACATTGGCTGTTTTAAGCATAAAGTGAAGATGACAGTGCCTTTAAAAATTAGTAGTTTAGGCTGAATTTAGTTGAATTCTAAAAAAACTGTCATTTCTAATTTTCAGTATCACCTAAAATACGATGTTTCTAACTCTGGCATCTAGCCTGCATCAGACAATGTGACGATTTTCACAACGGGGTAAAATTTGTCTTGCAAAACTTTGTGACAGCCATGGAGACCGCTTTTATTTACACTTACTTATTTCTAACGTTGTTTAAACAATGTTTTCTATTAACTCTTAAAATGGCGGGCCATTTTTCATGTTTACGGCGGGCGATAAGTGAGGTTGATTTTTCACCTATGACTAGCAGTTCAAAAACATTAGTTAAACGGCACAGATTGAACAGATGATCATCATGTTTGGTATCATTGTAAAGAAGAAAGATTGAAAAATAATTCTATGATGTTATTTTTTAATGTTTTGTTCTCTTTAGTTCGAAGTGAAAAAAACACTAACATATATTCAGCAGAAAAACAATTAGAAGGCATCCTATGTCTCTTATTTTGATAGTTATCACCTATTACAGTCAGCCTCTAAACCTGCAGATCCTTCCAGGAAGTGAAAATCATAACAAAAGCTGATGCAGTGGAATCTTATTGCGAAAAAACACCATAGAACTCAAACTGGCGCTATTTTCTTGCATGAACTCTCGATATTAGTATTCTATTTTTGTGTCAAAGTGTTTATAGGGATATAAAAAACTCATACTTCGTGCGAAACATGAAATAATAGCAAGAACCATGATCAACGGTGACAGCGTTGAACGCCGTATATGGGAAATACCCATCGATGCTGGAATCCTTGATCACTGTTTTAAGAGTTAAATCTGCCACATTTCAGTGACATACTTTGTCTTTTCCTTTAAAAATCAAATATTGTCTTGGATTAATTAGGCAGACTTCCACTATTTCTGCCATCTAAGTTTGTAAAACATAATGAGATCTTGATAACTGATAACTTGATTTAACCTTTCATGCTAGGCTGAGAATTTTTGGCCTTTACACGGACATCTGCTTTTCATCTCTGTGCTGGTTGTTTCTGCCTTTCAATTACCTGCGGCAAAAGGCACCAGTGCCATAAAATCTACAATGAAATCATGGTTTTAAAGTATGGTAGACACAGCTTAGAATATGCCTAGATGGCTGTTCTTTTTAAGAATCATCGACAAAACTTTCCTGGGGGAGCATGCTTCCAGACCTCCTTATAGGGAAGAGGCACTGTTCAAGTATTAAATTTTGAGGGATAAAAAAAGTTCAATTTTTTTTTCAATGCTTGATTCCATCCCTGGATATGAAATGTTTAAAAATTAGATGTTATAACTGAGGAGACCTAAGGGTACGACCTGGCATGAGTTTGACCAGGTCTCTGAGTATGGGTTTTCAAGGGATGTGCGGTGCACTGGAATACAGGGAGGGAGCTAGAGACAGTGGCACAGAGAAAGAGAGGGAGAGAGAGAGAGAGAGAGAGAGAGAGAGGGGAGGGGGAGGGAGAGAGAGAGAGGGGGAGGGAGGGAGAGAGAGAGAGAGAGTGTCATAGGCTGACAGGTTGAGAAGCAAATCACAAATGCTTTTGGTATGTTGTTGTTGAAATGATTAAAGTGTTATCAGAGATTTCACTGTATGATGTGTTTTGAAACAAATTTTGATTGACAGTATAAATTCTGTTGTAACAGTATGTTAGCTTACATTTTGTATCAATCTGTGGAAATGTTTTTTATTTTTTTGTTTTTATTGATTATAAACAGAAAATAGTATAGGCACAGTGATGAAGGGAGTCAAAGCCATAGAAAGAAAGGAAAAAAAACAAGAAGTCGTCAGACTTCCTGGTTTTTTCCTTTCTTTCTTTGGCTTTGACTCACCTCGGCACTGTGCCTAAACTATTTTTCGTTTATCATCTATTTTTCAGTGCCAGCTTCTCTATTCTTTATATGCTTTTATTATTATTATTATTATTATTATTATTATTATTATTATTATTATTATTATTATTATTAATTTTGAATCAAAAAAGTTTTGTAAGAAAGAATGTTGAATGGTGTGTTTTTGACCATATAGTATTTCTTATGTAATCTGTGGACCCCTTTACCCAGCGGCTGTCATGATCATTGCCTGGATTCTGCTGACTGGCATGGTGACTGTCATCTCCCGCCACTACAAGAATTGGCTACCCAAGACCAAGCTGTTTGGCACCAAAGTCTGGTTCCAGGTTAGTCATGGTAATAATAAAGGTAATACTATAACTAAAAGTAATAAGACCATTTTGGCATCTGTTCACATTTTTTACTGTATTATTTTTGTTATAATACTTGAATATCTTTTTAAAGGTCAAAGCGACTGTCTTTATCACCTAATACCATTTGCAGTTGCACTACCATTAGGAGAAGGTCAAAATTAATCAGCTTGGAGTTGAGTTGACCCCAACCATTCCTACTTTGCAGATAATGGGTGACGAAAATACCCAAGAGAAATACATCTTTCTTTTTTATATCATTATAAAGATTTACACACACTGTGTTTTTGCTGAGGTCATTGGTGAGAGCTTTTTTGCTATGTTTTAAAATTAATTATTGAGGACCTTGATTGTAGATGTGAATGTCAAACTCGTTCAATTTTATGTGAAAAGTTCTATACTTGGTAACTCCAGTCTTTCATCAGAGGCTAAAATTAATAGCTGGATGCTATGTCAAAGCTAATTTCCACATAATGGATCTGAGGCAGAGCTAGAGGAGAGTGTTACTAGTTTAGGTTTGAATGACACTTTGAGAAAGAGCTAATTAATAATATACTTATTAACCCGGTAGATCAATTGGCAGGATGTGGAGTTCACGCTCTTGCTGGGGCTATTGTTGTTTGCCATGGACAGCATGGGTTTTAGCATTGAGTGTAAGTTCGATAAATGGGTACCGAGGTCTTGAAACTTTTGTGTTTGCAGGCAGACAGGTTAATTTTTTTTTTCAATAATCTTTCAACTTTAAAGATTTTTTGTTAAAAAAGCAAGTTGTCGTATTTGGATTCAATATTCAACAATTTTTTTTTTACTTTTCAGATTCACAGAGAACTTGCCATCCTTGCAGCCATTCTCACTATCATTGGACTTGTGCTCATCTTTAGTCACTTTGGTATCGGGATCAGAAGAGTAAGGGCCAGATTGTTGCTGCTGAAATAATGAAGAATGAATACTACTATCAACATTCACTGGCTTTCTCTTTTCAGTGTTTGTTCATTCTTGTTCTACGATAATTTGTCAAGTAGCAAGTTTTCAAAAATATTAAATGATGGTATTCAAAAAGAAAAATGATACAAAAAATTTTAAGATTATTCGTAAGTGACAAGCCTTGGAAAATTTATCTCATATTTTTCAAGGCGTGTTCTTTTTTCTAAGTCCCTCTGTTTCATAATATCCCTTAAGATGTTTTTTTACAACACCTTTCTGTATGTGAGGGGTTGGGAAAATCTTGTTTAACCTCCACGATTGAAAGATCGTAGTGGGGTATAAAGATGAGAGCGGAAATCAAGTATCCTAACAGACAGATAAACCAATAGTACTAGAGGTACTATGAGTTGACATAAAAAATGTGCCTTGAAGCTTCATTAATAATAAGAACAGAAAAGCTGCAATTTGTTCTGCTTTAGTGGTTTGAACAGTATCCAATCGGATGAGGGGGATATCAGCCTCGCATCACTTGCATCCCCCTTTTTTTCCAAAATCTCACCCATATGGGCCAGAAAAGAGCTCCCCTCTTCCACCACATCTCACCTATTATCTGTCCAGCTGAAAAAATTCTCTCCTTTCTTTGCCAGCTTGGATTTAAAGTCAAACTGCTCATACTTAATAGAATCAAGGCGCCCAAAAAAAATTTCGTGCTTTAGACAGTCCAGGAATTTTTTTTTAATATGGATGTGTAGTAGGTCTGTGTTTGGTAAAAGTTTTAAGTGCATTGTGATGTGCATTGAGCCAAATCGGCTCATCCAGTCCATAACTTCTTCATATCCCCAGTATGCGGTGCCCCATGCCTATGTGGGTCTTGCAGTGACCGGCTGTGTGGGTCTCCAGGTCATTGGTGGAATGCTGAGGCCTGGCGGAGACCACAGATTGAGACCCATCTTCAACTGGATCCATTTCCTACTAGGCCATGCTTCGCATATTTTGGCTGGTAGGTTGTCCTTTTCACGGAGGCTCTAAATTCTTCAACAAGCTGCACACTCTTTTCTTTTCTTTTTCTATCATTTTTTAAATTTTAAATTGAAATTAGTCTTTAAGGCTTCGATATGTTATGTTTGTTCCTTTCTTCCTTTGCACTAATAATGAATACGTTTGACTGCTCACAACTTCTTGATGTGGAGTGCATTATGGCCCTTGTTACTTTTATGGGTGTTTTCAGCACAATGATAAAAGGCACGCGATTTGTCTCACTGAGCTGATACCAGAGGTGTGCAGACCTGCCAACCATCCCGATTTAATCGGAATCATCTCTATTTTTTTCACTTAAAAATACCGTTACCCAATTTTCCGATTTACGGTCGTAAAATTCTGATTTTTTCATGCTTTTTAAGGTCTTGTTTTTCAAGCTTTTCTGGCTTGTGGCATCAAAATCTGATTTTATTTAACATAGTGATGTTAAGTTTCTGTGTTTAATTATGTTGTCTACTTGAAATAAATGTGTTGAGTCAGTTTGTATACCAGTGAAAAACACACGCACATTGACGACCGGATTGTGGCAGATCATTCAACTTAGTGTGTTATACAACTGATTTTGTTTTGTTTTTGTTGAATTAAAATTTATCACATAATTCTAAACATTTGGAATGAAGAAGACAGATCAATGTTAGATGTTGTGGTTACCATTGGAGTTACAGGACGAGAATAAGAACGAAAAAAAGTTAATAAGAATAGTTATTGCAGTTTTCATTTACTGGCAATGACATCGAATAACTCAATAAATTTAGGCTTGTAGAGGGGTTGGATTGCTTTTTCTGAAGAAAATTTCAAGCTGATTATACTGTTCATGTGTCACGATGGTTTTACCAATTTTTTTCCAATTTTTTCTGAAATTCTTGATCTTTTACTAGTCTTGTCCAGATTTTTCCTTGTTAGGGGTTGGTAGGTATGCATTAAATACTGGTGTTTGAATTGCTTAGCCTTCCTTGTATGTTACGTCACGTGATTGAAAATGAAGAGAGGTGAGCAAAAATTCTCTCACTTTTGATTTTATTAACTCTTTTGCAAGGATTTTACCACCCCATTCTGTCCCATAATGTTGACTTCAAGCGAGTTTCAGCCCAGGTCCTTGACTTCATCAGAAACTAAGATATTAAGATAAAGAAGTAAAAAACTGGACTGTTGCCGTGTGTGGACTTCAAGCAATATGACTTTCTCTGGATTCCACTGTATTTAAAATTGATCATTTTCCAAACCTATGATAAATTCTTGATCTGCTTTTCTCTTCGCCAGCTGCCACAATGTTCCTTGCCTTTGACATCAATTACATCTCATCTGAGGCAAAGCACTATGGTATCATTGCCTTGTCCTTGTGGGTGGCTGTGCAAGTCCTATGGCATCTCATCTTTGAAGGGCTAAGCCGCAAACAGAGTCTGAACAGTAAGCTTGAATTTCACAAGTTGTGGGTGATAACGTCAGCCCAGTTCCGCTCTGTTTTGTCTCCACAAAGCCTAGTTTGGAGATAATCCACTTCAAAGTCCACATCCTTCAATATCATAAAGAGGAAATAAAAATCTTGTATGCAACCAACAACCCTTCTAGACTTCAACAATGCTGGTGAAAATCACATGAGACCTAAAAATATACTTGTAAGGCTGTTAATGCGACTAACCCAGAAAATTAGGAAAATGGAGATAGAACAGAATGGAACTAGGGTGATGATAATTTTGCAAAATTTTCATCAATTTTGTGAGATGTATAATGAAGCTATTACTGTTGTGGAAGGGAATAATGCTTATTTATTCTGTTGTATAATGATCATTATTTTAACTTATTTTACAGTTGCAGCCTCTAAATCAAGGTCTTTTTCTAGAACACCATCTGCTTCTTTTGAAAGTATGAGTGCTGGCTTTGGGATGAATTCAAAGTTGACATTCTTCTCTTTCGTATCAGTGCAATCTCGAGTGCAGATTTGGAGATTTTTTCATAAAGTGCAGATGTGGAGATTTACTCATAAAATGCAGAGGTAGAGATTAATTCGTAAAATACAGAGGTGGTGGAGATAAACTCATAAAATGCAGATGTGGAGATTTACTCATAAAATGCAGATGCGGAGATTAACTCATAAAATGCAGATGTGGAGATTTACTCGTAAAATACAGATGTGGAGATTTACTCATAAATTGCAGATGTGGAGATTAACTCATAAAATGCAGATGTGTAGATTTACTCGTAAAATACAGATGTTCAGTTTTACTCATAAAATACAGATGTGGAGATTTACTCATAAAATGCAGAGGTAGAGATTAACTCGTAAAATGCAGATGTGGAGATTAACTCATAAAATGTAGATGTGGAGATTTACTCGTAAAATACAGATGTTGAGATTTACTCATAAAATACAGATGTGGAGAATAACTCATAAAATGCAGATGTTGAGATTTACTCATAAAATGCAGATGGGGAGATTAACTCATAAAATACAGATGTGGAGATTTACTCATAAAATGCAGAGGTAGAGATTAACTCGTAAATGCAGAGGTGGAGATTAATTCATAAAATGCAGGCGTGGATCTTTACTCGTAAACTACAAATGTTGAGATTTACTCATAAAATACAGATGTGGAGATTTACTCATAAAATGCAGAGGTAGAGAGTAACTCGTAAAATGCAGATGTGGAGATTTACTCATAAAATGCAGAATCAGCAGTTTGTAGTTGGTTTGATACTGCTTTACAGCTACCATGGGTCTCAATTTTCCCTTATATAACGGATTTCTACTATCATGATGACCTTGGCTATGTCTCTATGACTGTAAATTTTCTTTTCTAACGGTACACACTTCATCATTGCACAAATGCTTTTTGACTGCTCTGTTGTCTTGCCCGCGTAATCATATTTAAAGAAATGTCGTGCTATTTCTTTGAAAGTCACAACATGGACAGTCAGAATAGTGTTCAGCATCAAAACCTTTATTGAAACTCTTTGCTTTGCTAAACGTGTTATATTTGATAATCTACCCTAAGAAACTGAGAGTTCAACCATAAGAATGTCTTGAGTGGAAACGGACGTAGGTCACATGAAAAGTTCCTCCTTTGTCAAAATCTTGAGTTTAGACCCATGAGCTACTCACATTTATGTTTTTTTCTGTTTTTTTTTTTTTTTTTTACAGATTCTTACTTCTTTAAAAACAATACCAACGCACCAGGTTATCGTCTATTGGAACAAGGTATTTTTTTTTCATAACAAAAATTTGAATTGTGAAATAGAAATTTCATCAAATATTTATTAAAAAAACCAACAACTTAGAAAGTCTCTTACAGCCTCATGGAGAGGATCTTCAAGTGAAAAATTTTTTGTTCTTTTATTTTCACAGAGCAATTTGATCACATTGCCTTGGATGAGGGTGAAGAAAGTACAAACAGCACAAATGATGACACCAGCATTGTTCAACACAAGCTTGATTCATCTTGTGCCTATGGCTTTGTCTTTATCATATATACCATTTGCTTGGTTGCAGTTGCCTCAGCTGTTCTGCTATGTTTCCTCATGTAGGAAATTATGAAGGTGCAGTATTGTATACAAAGGGGTTTTAATAGTCCTGGGTCTTCCACGACCATCCGTTGCTTAATGTTGTTAGGAGTGATAATATTTTCTGTCATTGTAAATCATCTCTCTGTGGTGTCGATATGTGTTTTGAGAGATGATATTTATTTTTTTAATGTAAATCATCTCTCTGATGTTTGTGGTTAAATCTGTTCCTTCTTTGAACTAATTCTGTCATCTTACTTTCCTCTGGGATCCTCCTCATGACCCTCGTGTGTGGTGGGGCCCTAAAACCTCTGATAAACAAACAAACAAACAAGAGTGTGACTGGCCCACAATACTGAGAACAATGGCCATTTTGAAATAATATTTATGTTCTTCATAAAAATTGTCCTCCCATCAATATTGCCTCTCAAGTTGACTTGCAATTTGCACTGTCAAACAGTGCCGATGTTTGCATACATAATGCATTCATTGTATTATGTTACTGTTATTTTTTGTATTTTAATGACAAAACAATGTATGAAATGCAAACTATGTGATACAAAGCGCAGAAACATTTTTTGAGTATAGTATGAATGCTAACTGATTATTCTATGCAATACTATGTTGTGTGATATAGTTTAGCCCACCCCCCCCCCCAAAAAAAAAAAAAAAAATAACCCAAAAAACAAAAACAAAACAAAACAAAATAAAACAACAACAAAAAAAACCCCCAAAAAACGAAAAACAATAACAAAACAACAAAAAAAACCACCAAAAAAACAACAACAAAAAAAACAAACAAAACAGAACAAAAAGAAAGCAACAAAAATTGAAATTGATTATGATATTAATTTCAAGTCAAAAGAAAAACAAGGGAGTGATGTTATTTGTCTCAGAGCTGCTCGCAAGCAATCTTGATGGAATTAGAAAAAAAAAAAGAAGAAAATTATGAAAAAATGTTTTAGGATCCTCCTTGATGAAATTAGGGAGGACAACATAGAAGAACATTCAATTTGCTCGTTTGACTGAAGGGTGAGTGGAGATGTTCTTGAAGTTTCTCATTCAAATGGAAAATACAGACATTTAACCTGATAATGCCAGGAAGTAAGCCCTGAAATGAGGCGTAAACAGGTCTTTCAGTGACTTTTTGGTTGGAGTATGTGAGTGTGTTTTGCATTAAATGATTAAAGGCAATACACCTTAATAAGTCTCAAGAGAAATACATTTTATATTTTTTTTACTGTCTTTTCCTTTATTCTTGCTATTATAATGAGAATTAATATTCATTAAATGATATTTTTAACTTAAGCCTCATGATTCTAGCGATGTCTTTTGCCCGATGAAACAGTGCTTTGTATACAAACCTCTTTTTTTTTTTTATAGCAATAATACTAGTTGATTTCAAAGTGCTTTTTTTTCATTAAACTTCAGCTCATCGAGCCAGTTTCTTTCACAATTTGAATGCTCCTGAAGTAACAAATGGGATTTTATAGACAATATGTTACATGTTACAGTTTTGAGGACAGCTCTTCTCCTTATTTCCTTTTTTTTTCTTTGTATGTTGAGAATTTTCTGATATTAAGAATCTAATATTATGAAATAGCTTTCCCGCCTGTAGTCGTTATAAGGCTTGATGATATATTGATTTTTCAGAACAAAATGTTAAAAGCTATGACTGTGACTGGATTGGCGAGTAAACTGATATGGTTGTGTATGTTGCAAAATCATATTCATAATTGTGATATCAATGATAATGATAATTATGTACATTTCAAGTGCACAAAAACTATACCTTCTTTGACGGAGAGCCCCATTTGCAAATGAAGTAAATGGTTGTTAATCGACTTGTGTTTAAAGACTTAACTATTGTAATGCATGGTAGGTGTGAAAATTTAATAAATACCAACCAAAAGTGAAAGAAAGAAAACCAAAAAAAGAAAATTCACATGATAATTCTCCACCATTTTTTGGAATTATGAATTTATTTTGTAAAAAAATTATTCCCTGCAAACTCATATGCAGATGATTTTGATGTATGATAATTGAAAGAGGAGATCATGTTTCAAACATTAAAGAGTTTGTATATTCTGAAAGTTTCTAATCTCATACATAAGAAAATAAGGCAGAATCATTTTATCCTTCCATCCTTAATTAACGCCATGATTTTGTTCAGGGAAAAAAAGCAGTTGTGTCAACTAGATTTTATTACATTTTTTAGAAAATTAAAGTAAAATGAAAGAAAAGTGCGGTTGAGGTATTTATTCAAATCTTAATAGCTCAGTTATATTTTTACTGTGTGAAGTAATCTGTCTGAAAACAATTCACTTTAAGGTGATTGTTTTACTCAATCCCATGCTTTGTCTATCGGTGAAAAAAAATCAGCTAGAAGTGGAGCTGATATATTTTTATGACTATTTGTGTTTCAATTCACTCTTGTTGTTTTTTGCTGAAATCATTTGATAGTAAGTTATGTATCTCTTGCAACGTTTCTTTGAAAAATGTTTTTTCTATAGAATTGTTGAAGGTAATTTATTGATGTCATCTCTTCACCTTTTTCTTTTTGCTTTTTGTGTTCTAGTTTTTAGAATATATTTGTCTGTGAAAAACGTTGCCTCACTGTGCAGAGTTTAGTAACCTTTTAAAACCTGTATCTGTATTCTGTTCGTGGTTTGATCTATTCCCTCATTGAACTTATTCTATCATCTTACTTTCCCGTGGGCTCCTCTATGACACTCGTGTGTCGTGGGGCCCTGAAACAAGTAACAAACTAACTGATCAGTTACACAGATACATACTATATACCACTGTGCTTTGGTCTCAGAGGTCTTATACAATCCGTTACTACTTTGGATTAACCATGGCTATTTACATTGAAAAGGAGTTAGTTTTTTGTGACAAAGAGATATCATGCGTCTTTTTATAATTGGAATTTTCTTTGCTTTTTCTTGGTACTACTATCAAAACAAAAGAGGAGTTGTTGAAGTCCTGTGATATACCATCATATTTGTTAATGTATTTCTTGGCATTTGATCAAATTTTTTCATCAAATCACATTTTCCCTGGAGAGCTTATGGAAAGTGATTGTATGTTGATGGCTGTTGCTGTTGTTGATTCCTGTACTTTATTTGTCTAACAGAGTTTAATTTAATCTTAATTCTGATTTCAATAAATGATTGTGTTTTGGAAGTTCAGATATTACAGCTGACATTCCTTCAATATGAATAAACAGCTTTATCAGAAATGATTGTCTTATGTGTTTTACATATTGAATTTGTGGATGCCTCTTCTACTTCTGTTTATTTTCTTTTATACTGAAGCTTTTTGTCTTACTTTTTCCCCTACTCCTTTCTGTCCCGAG
>JBCIKM010518060.1:0-19140 GCA_039654465.1 Melibe viridis | reverse complement strand
TGTGTAAACCTTACGGAGTTAATGTTTACTTAAGAGGGGAGATGTGGGAATATTATTACTCTTCGTTAATATATTATGTCGGTCGGATCGGCAAGAGAGTTCCCGAGGGGGGACGACTTCCTGTTTTGTTTTCAACCTGATTGCCTGTTGTGTTTTGGTCTGATTTAATTTTGAAAAGTTCTCATCATCGCCTTCATCCTTGTTCCTACATACGTATAAACATTACATTATATTGGTCAGACTCATTTGAAATTTTATTCCAACATTTTCAATTTCTCTTGATTGAGAACAAACACTTTTCCAACAATCAGCCAAACAGTTCTTATGGAACAGGTCGCTCTCTGATGGAACAATTCTCTATATCTCTATACCTCTGTATCTATCAATTTGTCATGAGACAGGCGTTTAAACCACATTTTTGCTTGAATTTGAGTTGGTGATTTCATTTGGAACTGGATTCTTTAGCAGAAAACCATTTAACAAAAAAATTGTATTGTTTTAATTCAGGAAATAAGACATTTCCCCCACTTGTTTCTAAAACATTTTATTTGCTGATCTGTAAACAAAAGAAAAAAAAAAAAAAAAAACCCAATAAAAGAGAAGCACTCTAGCCAAAATAATTTCTTAGATTATTTCAAATAAGATAACAAGTCAACATTAAAATTATGTTTTTAACTTTCTCAATTTATTGTAAAACAAAGCAAAAAATCACACTGCAAATTACAAATATCCAATCACAGTTTATAGTGTAATACTTTTCATAAATTATAATTTTCTTGTAAACATGAAAAGTTAACTTCAAAATTGTTTACAAAGACCTTGTGTGGGAAATTTTATTTTTTTTTCAAATTATTGACTAAGTCTTTTCTCTTACTTTCCAATCAGCAGTGAAAATCACTCAATGGAAAAGTGAACGTGCAGGGGTCAAGAAACACAAATATAGAAGAGACAGGACAAGATCATTAGAGTATCCCAGGTCTAGATTAATGCAACAAGTCTCCTTTTCAAAAAAATAGAATTAATATTTGACAGATATAGCAATGGTTTTGAGACTTTACTACAATATTCAAACATTTATTTACTCATCATCATCATCATCATCATCATCATCATAACCAAGTATGGCCTCGAGAGGTTGTTGCTTCCCAAATCCTTTGGTGAAAGCCATCCGTGTCTGCTACCAGCCGTCTGATGTCTGTGACTGGCTCTCCTGTCCAATCCTTTATGTCTTCACTCCACTTGCATGCAGACCTCCCTTTTCTTATTTTTACTTCTGCTTGGGCTTCCAGTATGTTTTATTTTCCATACTGCTGTGGCATCTTTTAATGAGGCCAAAATATTTAATTTTTCTTCTTTTGATATTAATGTTTACATTTCTTAGTATTTTGCCATTGTTCTTAAAACAACCAAGCAGGAAGACAAGACTTCAGCTTCTTCCTATATTCCAACTGGCTCAGTTGGACTGAGAGGTGCTGTCATTGCACATGATATTTTTAATTTGCTTGTTTATTGGTTCTTTCCAACTTTTCTTTTGAAATGTATGAAATAAACTACATATATCATAGAATTATTGAAGTTTGCAGAATTTTCTAGTTATTGGCATTCTATTCTACAAGGCAATTGTTAATTAAAGTGATAATCTATAACTAAATTATGTCCTATATTTCTAAATCTTCCAGTCACTTACACGGTTGGGACAGCATTAAAACTTTAAAAGTCGAATATAATCTTAAAAAGCGATAAATGAAATTGTTCCAACATTGGTAATCAAAATATTGATAGCACTCATTTTAATAACATTTACAAATTTGACTACTTATGATGACAAAATGTGGTAGAAGAGGAGACAGATATCAGTGATGAAGATAAAGATAAAAATAATAATGATGGTTGTAATGTGTTAAGAATGGTTAAATCATTTACTTAAATCTAAAACATATCACAAACAACTAAGCCTGATCATGGAGGGTAAAAAAATGCAAAAGATGACCATATATATTATCACAGCCAATGTTGAAACCGCCAACATAGGAGTAGAAATCCTCCAAATGAATCAACAGAAAATGCTGTTAAGGTAATGGTTATCACAGATTATCTAAAATATTCCAACCAATATAAGAGTAAAATTGACAAATATACAAAGACATAATAACATTTCTCATCCACAGAAAACCAATATGAAATAACAAAAAATTCAATCAAGGCCCAAAATATTAAAATTAAAAAATAATAATTCAAAATTAAAAAGCATCTCTAGAATTAACCAAAATGCATGAATAATCATGTGGCAACATCTTATAACCACGCATAAAAAAGTGGAAAATTGTCAAAATTGATTCATAATCCTAAAAAGTACCCTCAAAATTGGAATACAAAACAATAACACTGAAATGAATTATTAAGAGTAAAGGCTTTTTTTGTCATGTTATTTTGCTCTTCATTGTCTCAGTGTCATAGGCAGGTAGGAAAAACCTGTCTGCAAGACACAGTGAATAATACTGATATTACTTGAGATAAAAAAGTTGATAGACAGTCTTTAAATGAATGACTGACTTTAACCAAAGCGCAGTGGTGGGACAAAAGAAGGAAAAGAATCAGCAAGATTTTGCAAACTTGCAAATTGATGTGAATAATAATAATAATAATAATAATAATAATAATAATAATAATAATAATAATAATAATAATAAAAACTATGGAAGAAAATATAAACTTCTTTAAAACATGGTAAAATGTAAAGAGCATTAATTTATTTAATGGGATGATATTGTCTTGAGGATTTTTCAAAGCTTAGAAAAACAAAGCCATGTACCATCTGTTTGATGCATAGTTTTCTCAAGGGAAAGTTGAACTCTGAAACAAAATATCAAGGCAGCATACAAATGTCATTGAAAGATTAATCCTGACAGGAAGGATTAGCTGCCAAATAATACTGGTCTCTGGAGTCTTTTCAAAATGAACACAGAGTAAAATCTGGCTCACTGGCCTGTCAAAGGTCAAGGTCATATAATAGTATAGTGAAAACAAACGCAACAATTTTTTTCAGTTGAGTTGACCTTCCCTTCTTTTTAAGTAATTCAATCTTAATAGATTTTGTTGTTTTCCACTTTTTATGCTGCTTTTAGTCCTCTGAGTAGGATAAACTTGATTTTGCTTAAGCATTTTTTATCAGAAGGCACAAGTGTAATGTCTCATGTGAAAGCTAGATTTAGTTTTTACAATAATTTTAGAAAAGTTTTGTTTTATTTTGTAATCCATATCACTTCATATTGCCTAAACAGTGTCGGACCCCAGCTCCACTGGATCACAAGAAATGAAGACAGGCAGAGGATCGGTCCATCGTGCCTAATCTTGCGTGGCATAATAAGAAATATAAGGGGTGTTACTCAATCTTAAGCCAAACAATAGTTGCTGTTGCCTTGGTGGGATCTGCTCATTGATAAAGACCAATTAGCCAATTTACCACAGAGCATTATTTTTTGTTTGTTTTTTGTTTTTTTTAGTTTAATTTGTTTTTATAAACGATGATTTTGAAATAATGTGTTTTTGTATAAGATACAGTACGTAAACAAGAGTTGATATCATCATTAATGCAAAGTGAACCTTTTTACATAATACTGATTTAAAGGCAAACTTGAAAGTAATGTTAAAAACATAAGAACATAAGAATCATAGGCACTACATGAAGCACAGTGCGTGAAAATATTTATAAATAACATTTAATTTCAAAGACTTTTAAAAAATAACCATCAAATGAATTGAAAAGATATATTCAATTGCATAAAAAACACAACACATAAAGGACTTGAATATAAAAAGATTAAACTTACATACAATATCTTACAAAAAGTATAAAAGTTAAAAGGTTTCATTTATGGAAAAGAATATATTTTTCACAGGTATTGTCTTTTCTTCCAACAATTGAGATCCAATGAAAAAGATAATCATGTACTTAGGTTCTTTTATTTATTTATCAAAGAATCATTCTTATACTTTTGTTATGAAATTTCAATCAACAGTTTGCAAAAGTATGTCATCAATTAAAATTTTCTTCTTATAATGATAAAAAAAAAGAAACCCAACCTCATTCACTATCAACGACCCCCATTAAAAAAAAAAAGTAAGAAAATGTTCATTCAGCATGTCAATGATAAAAAGGAATAAGCAAATTGGCACAGGATTTCAAATCCGACACAAAAATTTAAACTCTCAGTTGGATAAAGGAAAAAAACATCCAACTTTCATAACCTCTACAATCTAGATACAAGTGTTCCAGTCTTTCAGATATGATATGCCAAAATTAATAAAACAACTGATCCGAATCGACCAAGTGTGTATTAAAATGTTTGTCATGTAAACATGAAGTAATTCTGAAGTCTTTGATATAGGCAATTTTGGGTAGTCTGAATGAAATGGTATATTTTCCTTGTCTTTAAGCGCAAAACATTGAAACTTGCTAATGTAAAATTAAGAAATTGATCATTGATAAGCGAAGTTTAGTTAAACTACAATATAATTATAGCACAGTTTTTTAGTGCTCTGGTTTTGGGCCTTTTTTGTTCATGCGTCCAATATACATATTCTGTGGCCAGAAAGACTACTTCACAGTTATAACTATCATTACCATTCTATTCATAAAAATACAACTTTGTGTATGTTATTGACTTTTAAAACATTACTGAAGCTTCTGAGATAATTTATTCCAAAATTGAATGTTAACAATAATGAGGGCCAGATAGCCTACATGCCCATAAGACCGGGTGTAATGAAAGATAAGAACTCAAATAAAACTTCAGTAAAGAAAATGTGAGAATTGAAATTTCAAACAATTCAGTTTTGAAAATCAGCTGGGAGAAAGAATGCTTTTGGTTATTTTTTGTTAACATTTATTTCATCAGTGTCCAAACTTGTTCTTTATAGAAAATAAAGATATCTTTAGAAAAAAAACAAAAACAAAAAATAGCAATGGTGGAAAGGAGGACACTGACAAGGAGGATCAGAGTAGCTGTCATGGTATTGCAATGCATTGATTGGAAGAGGAAGGGCATTTAGATGAAAGAAACTTAGAATATTCTTTAATACAGAAAAAAAAAGCAGTAGATAATTTTACATAATAAATCTGAAAGTAAACTGTTTTTCAAAAATGCCTGTTTTCATGGAGAAAAGTCGAAAGTGAAATAGAAAGATCTCGGACAATTTAACAGCACATTTTACTCAGGTCTCAGGGTAGAATTTTCCTTGAAATCTTAAAGTGAATGAAACATACTGAGATAATTTTTTTTTCTTTAACAACAAATATTGAAATGCAATATGAATAATACTGACAGGTAGTCTATACTTGTTGAAATAAATAATGGAAGAATATAAAAGATTTGAGACTTGTACCCATGGTGAGTATTCTTTACACAAGTATATTTCTCCAATTATGTAAAAAAGTGCATGAAAATTTTCTCTGCCTTTATAAGCTGATCTGTTTTCAATAGTTAGTAAGGCAAATTGTTATTTTGAGTATGTTGCTTTTATTTAAACAATATTGTTCCGATGGTAAAATCTGCTGTAGGTATAGTAGAAATTGTTTCAATACTATTATAAAGTCCATTTACTATACTATAATCTTCCAGTTTTGAGGAGTTTAGTCTCTATTGATCGAGAGAGATTGGGGACCTCTTGATGAAACATGAAACATAAGATGACTTGATGTGACAAATTGGATTTATCCACTATTTCTGACTTCCTTCATAAGATCAGCCGTGTATAACTTGAGCATTGATTCCAAAGAAGGAATGCCGCTTGCCAGTGTTGATGTTCATACGTATTTCCGGATTGACCTCTGGGTACATGAGGTGGAACCTTTTTCGAACCTGTTGATGTAAAAAATTTGAAATTTCATATAGCAATAATAATTGTGCATTTGTCATTTTTATAAGCTAATCAAACGTTGGGTTTAAAAAATATGCAAGACTCAAAAAATTTAATTACAAAACAAACAAAAAGACCTTATTGTTATTTTTGCCTATTTCTGCTGTTGTTTGCTTTACAAGCCCGTAAAGCGGTAGGATTCCTATTTTTGGTCAATCTCTTCTTAGTATCGAGTTTTGTACCACAATTTTGAAGTTCAGAAAAGTATGCTAAATGTCATTTGTAATTTTGAACCTTATGAGCTAATATCATTGTTTCGAACTTGGAAGCAATCTTTAATTTAAGGTACAATTTACCATGAGCAAGATGTGGATATTGTTTATTTATCCATTAAAAAAATGTCCCAAAAGTGCAGGTTGGTAACATTTGGTTAGTAATTTCAAACGTCTTCTATGTAGAAGATTTAACTCAGAGGCTATGTTTTATTTGAGCTTTTTATCTCATTTCAGCCCAGTTTCATACATGGCTGTCTCTCCATCTGATATAAGCATGATTCTGAGAGATAAATTTCTATTGTCACTTGACAAAGAATTGATATATCTAAAACATGACCCAATGGGATAAAAATACTCAGTGTTGGACAACTATTAAAGACTTTGTCGCCACAAGATTAAGGAGATGCAAATAACCATTGCTCTTAGAATTGTGGCTTGTGAGTACTAGCTTTTTAGATTTAGGAATCGGCACAAACCAAATTTCTCCAACATATCAAATCATTTCATTCCTTTGTAGTGATCAGTTGTCTCCTTTTCAACTTCTCTAAACAAAATCTTGGATGATTTTCTGAGACACTCTGTTTCTACTATGGGCAGACCATTTTTTATTCATACTTAGGGAACAAAAAAAAAAAACCTCAACAAAATAAACCTCGTGCTGACCAACCAGAATTGTTACGAGAGTGTCAGGCCTTGTAGAATTTTACCGCTGAAATGCCCAAAATTTACAGTTTGCATGAAAGAGTCTCAAATATTCCAGCATTTCCACTTACATCTGATTTGATGAAGCTGTCCTGAATATCAAGTAGACAGGACTGGGGTCGTGGGTGACCTTTGCCTGGCAGCCAAGCAAACCTGGTGTCTTTTTTCTCACCGTAGTCATACACAGGGAACTGTAAAGAGTAGCTTGTCTGAGAGGAAGGCTCGCAGCTCAGACCTGTGAAGAAGAAGAATCTTTTTATGACAGGCAGTCAAGATTCAATTTCATAGATCCCCCCTCCCCCCCCCAAAAAAAAACAACAAAACAAAACAAAAAACAAAACAAACAAACAAACAAACAAACCCCCCCCCCCAAAAAAAAACAAAAAAAACAGAAGGAAGCGATTTTACAGGTATCCATCAATCAATTACAGAAGATCAGTGATGTAAACAATAGCTTGGGATATTCCATATAAGTTCTTTGTATCAGTAGTTCTTTATATCAGTAAGGATTTATGTATTTTCTTCCTTTGAGCTGCTTCAAAATCTGTTCTTTATAAACATCCAGTTCTTTGTAAATGTGCTCTTTATTGGCGTGTTCCACTGTATGTTCATTTAGGTGTAAGCTGCAATGCTGAGAAGGCATACTCAATTACAATGGAAGAAAATGAGGCAGTTAGTAACAATAACTATAGACCAAACAACATTGGTGACAATTGCTTTCATTCTCATACCCTTCAAAATTGACCTAACCAGGTTTGCCTCAGGACTTGCAGTTTGTTGTGAGTTTATGCACTCTTTCTGTCTGCTATTACTTTTTGCTCTGTTTTTATCAGTGAAGGATAGGGTTCTCTCTTTCATTTTTAGCTGAGACTGGTTACAGGAGGATACATTCACTCTCATATAAATCACTAGCAGCATTTTGAGCTTTTCATGGGAGAGTATTTTAATGAAGTGGAAATAACAGGGAGATATAATAAACAATCCTGAACTTCCAGAGGAGATACCAAGCTGTTTGAAGCTGAAGAGGGATAAGACTCAGTGTATTCGTTTACTTTAAGTGAAAATTCCTGAGGCTTTTGATGGAGAGAATATGCACTATGATTTAATTTTGTCTGACTTTTAAAAGATGTCTATAATGTAAATTGTTTTTCCTCTTACATCCATCTCACATTTGTTAACCATAAAGCCCAGACAAGCTTCAACAGAGGCAGATTGCCCTCTTTGTTTTCAGTTGTAGAATAAAATTAAAGTCATCATATAACCCCCGCAAGTTTCACTGAAAGACATTAATAGGAATTGCTTCCTCATTTTGTCATTTAAGCGAGTTTGTTGTATTTTTTGGGTCGATCGATATCTTATATTCCCTATTCAAGCTTACTGAATCGGTCAGAGTTTGCATGACCATCACATTGTGGGATAAGCTATTCATAGAAATATGTGGTTCATGATAGCTGATTGATCAAATACATCAGAAAACACACTTTTCTTTTGTTTGAAACACTTCAAATTGCATTCACTTTCATTATCAACACTCTTGTGGTAGAAAATTGTATCAAAAGGTATTACTGGAATCCCTTTACAGCCTTTGAAATCTGTAGAAATGGAATCTTCAAGGCAACAAGACCCTTCTTCAGAAGAATGCTCTAACTGAAGTTCAGAGTTCAGACAAGTTGACCCTTTTCTATTTTTTAAAAAAAGTGATAATACATAGTGCAAGTATTAAGAATAATCATGATTAATAAACTGTACCTTACCTGTTGGCATAAAGTTGGTAGAAAGACTTCTGAATTCATCTACGGTCTCAGACAAGGGTGACGGCTTCCGTTGTGGATCTCGACTAAATGTTACAGATGGGGGTTTGAGAATGGGTGTGCTGTTACAAGCTACAACTGTTGGAACTGCCACTTTGTTTGGCGTCACATTTTCCCTCAGATTCCTCACATCTCCACACAGATAGATCTCATTGGAGGAGGCAGACAAGTCACCAGTGTTGTCCAGAGGTGGATGTGTCTGAGTGAAGCTGACAGACGTTATCTGGAAGACAAAATTAAAAGAAATATGCTAAGTTTTGCATACAAACACTTATCCATCATGGTTCAAAGAAATTGTGGGCCTAAATCATAAAGAAATAAAAAGATTGCATTGTTTTTTGTTTACAAAAAAAAAAAAAATCTTTATTTTATAACATTTTTTCCTGATAGTTTGGTAGTGTAGAGATATTCTTTTGATTCCAACATAAATCAAAATGGACAGCATATGAAGCAAAAGCAAATACGAATAATAGAGACCTCTTTTTCAACAAATTCAGTTCCTCCGACACAAAAGCAACGCTGGCAAACTATCAAGCCACCTCTCTTTAGAAGCCGGACAGAAAACCTACTACTTTGAGGATCCCTCAAATGGACCTCAAGCTTTTTCCTTATGAAATTCAAAACTGATCACAACAAAGCAGAAAGAATAGCATTGTTGAAATACCGGTCAGAGTTTTGAAAATGACCCTGTCTGATTTTTTTTAAAGCACAGATCTCTGTTGCATTGTCTTTGGCTCAGAAGTACCTCATTTGTACTGTCGAAAAAAAAGTTTTAACTATTTTGCTTGGCTGAAGTGTAGTAAATTATCGATTTCAATCCATAATGGTGTAAAAAAAAATCTGCCATGATTGCTGTCTACACCTCCAGAAATATGGCAATGCTGTAAAACACAGCTTTGGGAAGAATAATAAAATAGCATGGTTTTTTTTTAACAACCTTGTACTTGGTTTTAGTGTGTTAGCATAACAGAACAATATGATGACAGAGTAAATCCTTTTCAAAAAAAAAAATTGAGGATTGATTGGACTAACTTTTAAGGCAAACTCCTTTGAAACTTAATATTGATAAAGTGTAATATTTCTTTAGCTAGCTTTAAATCTGTACTTTCTCCCTTGTCACTCACTCTTTATTTCTATAAAAAATAAAGATCCCCAAACATGAAATGATTGTATACACATTTAATACCCATAGTCAACAGAAACAGGGGGAAAAAAAAAAGGGTTGAGACCTGTTAGTCAGGATTACATATTTCCCAACAACAAAAACAGAGTTTGTCTGTAGAAATTACTCTATCACACCTGCAGAGGAGTCAGACTATTGGAATTAAATTTGTTGCTGAAGGATATAACACAATTGCTCAGGCTAGACTTGAATTCTAACTGGTTTAGAAAAAGTGAAACTCTTTTCTGAGATTCAAAATCTGGTTGCAAAACAATAGTTTCAAACACAAAGAACAAAATTTCCTTTCTTCCTTTTAACAAGAACAATTTTTCTCTCACAGCACAGTAACCTACTTACCTTATGATGACCAAATGCCTTGTCAAGCTCAGCTTTCTCTGCATAAGACAAGCTTGCAATATGGGAATCTTTGACCTGAACTGGAAAATTTTGATGCACATTGTTGATCTGTACTTCATCTGAGAAATGGACAGACTTCAACTTCCCTGGACCAGGCTTCTGGGGTTTTTGTCTTGGGGCCACACACTCCCTCACCCTGTGAGAAAAATTAGTCTGATGCTTTAAGGAATTTGTAAAAGTCAAATCAGAAATATTTGGTTAAATCTGGATTACTAGAAGGGAAAAGAGCTAATGGTAAATTATGACATGCCACATTTGTATAACCGATGTGGCGGTAAAAGAGGTGCTGAAAACAGAAAGATATAGGTGGGGGGGGGGGGGAGAAGATCAGCAACAGTGCAAATCACTGATTATGATGATGATGATGATGATGATGATGATGATGATGATGATGATAATGATGATGAAGAAAAATTGTGAGGTCCCTCTGGAGAGGACACTCATCCATTGGAGGTTATGTTTAATGCCTAATTTGGTAGTTTCTACCCAGTCATGGATTTATTTTAAGCAGGAAAATTGTTTTTGCTAACAGACTAGTACCCAGCATGTTCTACCAAGTTGTTGTTTTTTTTATATAGTCTATCTAGTTTCTTTTTTTTAACACAACCAAGCTATTAATTCTTAGATTTCTTTTAATAAAAAATGGACAGCACAATGCACTGTGTAAGCTGCAGTAATCTATTTATTTTTGGCAAATGACCAAAAATTGAATAAATTAAATTTGTAAGATAAGCTGACTTACCGCTCAAGATTTTGGTTTTGATGAGATATAAGATCAGTTGGCTCAATGCGAATATTCCTTTCCAGCTTGTGTTCTTGGAGAAACTTTGGCGTGTTGTAACAATGGCCATAGGTATCCTCTTTCAACACCACCCCACCTTCCTGGGAACAGAGAGAAGCAAATGATATTAAGAAAAAATGTTAAACATTTTTAAGGCCAAATACATTGGCTACTGGTAAAAGCAAGAATTCATGATCAACTCTGAATTATTGCATATTCAAAATATTAACAATATTTAGGCCCCGCCCAAATGACATGATTTTTTTGGTGTTGATAATTTCAATAACTAGAACCCTTAAAATAATATGAAAGAATATAATCATAAATATCATTAAAAACTTTGAATTCATAATTGATTCTCTGCTTTCAAGAATTATTTCAGTTTTCTTCATCCATTTGTTACTTAAAAAAAACCCAACAAGATGTAACTTAAACCCAAAACATACATAGGGTAGAGAGATATTATTACCTGGACTTTTGGTCTTGAGTTCAGCACTGTTGGCTGCAGCATTTCCCGCTGAATAGAAACAGTTTCTCGGTAGGGGTCCAGCATGTCATTGGTGGAAGGTCGGTCTCCGCTCAATTCATTGTTCTTGAAAACCACAGTGTGGCTTCAGCGCAAAGGAAAAAAATGTGGATGAAAGCAAATTTAGACACTGACACAGAAATGAGTTGTGTAAAATTCTGAATTTTTTAGGAAGTGCTTATTAACTCACCAAACCACTCTTTCCATGCCATTGGCTACCATTTGCACACTGGGGTTTTAGTTAGATAGGCCACAATATTATTGAGATGCACAAAAATATGGAAAATAATTAAAACAAATTGTATTACCTGCATTAAATCCAGCACATAATAAAATTTGAAAAAAATATATCTTCAAATGAGTGTGAAGTGAGATGAAAGAAAATGTTGGTAGGTTTTGAATTTCCTGCCAAAACATCCAACTGTTTCAAGATAAGTCCCCACTGAGAATTGTTTTTGTCTTTAATATTATTCTACCAAAAGAATTTGAAAAGTATGGTTTGATGCAGAAATTGGTACAGATGTTATATTTTCTTCATTAAATTGTACAACTGGAAATTGAATAGTACCAGTACCTTCCATTCAGAGCAGCCTCATTTTCATCCCAGATGATTGTTGGATAACGGCTGGCTTCCACATGGGATCGGCTGCTGTTGAAGAGCTCTCCTCCACTCAGCTTTTGGGCATTCATGGAGTAGGCAAGCCGTTGAGGGTCGTAGCTAGTCTTGTACATCCCTGCTCTCTCTTCATTGTACTTGCCCTCATGAAGGTAGAAAGATGATGGCATTTCTTTGTCCTTCAGAAGTTTGTATTTTTCCTGGTCAAAAGTTAGATTGAAAGGCAAATTTATTGCGAGGATGGTTTTATCATCTTATTCCTTTATTTTCGATGCGATAACATCAGTATGTTTTGTTACAAAATCAAAATTTTGACAAAGTCATCCAAAAAAATTCTCTCCTCAACCAATTTTTTAACCCCAAATGGCTTTCGATTTTTTGCCTTGGAAATGCCATTATCACATGACTATTTAGGTTTCATTTGATTCTTCAGACATTCAAGATTGATACGGGTGTTGCGTCAGGTCGTTTAGTGTGGAATGTTCCATTGAAAACAAAGCCCAACCCTGCCCATCCCTCCATGACCCCAAAATTGGCAGTGCACTACTCCCGCATTTAAAGGATGGTTTGAAAATGAGGGTGTGACGGGATTTCACTCCTACCACAGTTAAAGGATGGCTATTTTTCAACTCTGGGAGTGGGGATCTCACTACTCCCGTCTTACAGGGGTTAATCTCACAGTGGAATTTACTCAAGGGAAGACTGGGATTCTACAAGTTGCATTGTGTGGGTGTGTTAATAAGGGTCCTTCCCACTTTCCTCCTCCCCAGAGAGTTCTAGTTATCCAGTTGAATCTTGATTTGATTACCACTTTTCTTTAAAAGAAGAACTAGTTTTCTGTGTCCAAAATGAATTTTAGATGCACATAGACATGAACATAAAATATAAAAATATGGTTTTACCCTGATTTGTGCAATGTCATGAGCAGGAGTGCCATCTTCCAGGACCTTCCACCTGTTCTGTGCCTCCATTCCTTGAATTTTCTTGTCCATCTCTTCTTTCTGCTCTGACAAATAGTTCATTTCATTCTGTTCCACCTCTGCTTTTTCTTGCCTTGGAACATCCTGATAGAAAACAATTTGACACTTTCTAGAGCAACTGGAAAAAAGTTCAATATGGTGTGATGAATTGAAATTAGCAGCTGGATATTTGAGGGAGTTAATCATTACTCAAATTTGCAAGCTTATATTTATAAAGGAGAAAAACAAAGGCACATTTAAATAGCATAAAGCGTGTGACAGGTAAAAATAAAGATTGAAATTCTAGTCAGGTCTGCCATATTGACCAAAATATTTTTTTAATAATCATTTTATCAAAACTATTTTTTTTTCAGGAGCCAATGTTGAATATATGATGGTTTTGTGTAATTTTTGATAGAACCTCTTTTAAAACTGTTTTTAAAAATGAATGCATTAAAAAAAAAAAAGAACGATTACACTAAATTCAAAATAACCTGTTGAGCTTGCTCAAGCCTTTCAAGGTTTGGCTCTGGGCGGAACGAACGATCCAAAGACTGCCAGCGAAGGTCTTTGCCACAATCTTTGGAATCTTGAGGAAGATTGACATAATCCTTGCCATTCAGAAGTTGATCCTCTTCCCTCTCATTCAAAGTCATTTTCCTGATGAAAATCAACAAGAACAATATTATATACTGCTCAACAAAAGAAGAGGATATCTAATTTTGTTATTTCATCGTAATGTGTGGAGTGCCGAGAATATGATGAATTGCACTCACAACAATGGGTCAACTACCAGAATGGTGGTCATCACAGATATCTCACCAAAAAAAAAACTGTGTGCTAGTCACAGGTTATTCCCCTTTTTGTACAACACAGTGAAGTTACTAAATATCACACGTTTTTTTTTAACTTTGTTATTTCATTTAATTCTGCCTTTAGAATAAATTAACTATTCTTTGGTCATGTTTTTTCACAAACACTATGCTGCATAGACTACATGATGAGGACCAGCCTTGTGCTACATGAATGCATCAGAGTGAACACAAACAGCAAGAGGTGGCAACATTGACTGGTGTGTTACAATCCATCATTAAGGGGCTCTCTACAAATTATCCTCAAACCGGTATGTCAATGATCTGTCACAGAGAGGCCATCTTAGAAATCTTCTCATCGCAAGGATAGGACCATTTTGCAAGGTGCATGAGAAAAATGCCACCATTCCGATTGAAAAATTTTGTAGCAGTATCTGCAATTGATGCTAGTACACAATCGATTCGAAATAGAGTGCATTAAGTGACCTTTAATGCCAGAGGGCTTTACATCGCTGCCTCCCTTTTAGATCATCATATTCAGGAGAGGCTTAAGTGGTCTAGGCAAAACTAGAGATGAACTATGACTCAATGGTCTCAATTCATGTTCTCAGACAAGTCTAGCTTTGCCATAGACTTCAAAAATGGAAGACCCAGAATATAAGCTTTGCCATAGACTTCAAAAATGGAAGACCCAGAATATTAGCTTTGCCATAGACTTCAAAAATGGAAGACCCAGAATATTAGCTTTGCCATAGACTTTAAAAATGGAAGACCCAGAATCTTGAGGGGAAATGGTGAGTGATGCAGCAATAACTGTAATATTGTTGGCGGTCGTTATGGGGAGGATGCATTATGGTCGGGCAGGAACTACAGGATACTGGACAGCACTACCATGACATAATGAAACAGCAGTCTGCGGAATCATTTTTCATGGTGAAAAGGGAGAGAATCCATCCTCCAGGATGACAAAGCCAGGCATCACATTTCTTACATTTCTAAAGAAATGTCGGAATTTAAACCATCTCATAGACTCAAAAGTCTGTCGACCTTTTGTTCTTTAAGCGCTGATGGGATATCCTTGGGCGACACATTCAAATAAATTTGTGAAACTGCAAGAGGAAGGTATTAAACCAGTCATCAAACAAATGAACTGACAAAGTCAAAGTAAAAAACAATACCAATGACATAAAGTCACCTTAAGTTAACACTGGAAGCAAGTCAAAAACCAAATCATCGCCATCCAGAAAAACTGTAGTAAGTTAAAGCAACTACTTTTCAGGAGAAGCAAAAAAAAAAAGAAAATTATTTTGACTGATACAATAATAAACTACATATTTTAAATATTAAATATAGGAAAACGAAAACAAATATTCCTACAGCATGAAGCTAGCTAGATTTGCAAAGAGAAATAATTGCGGTATAGTGAATAAAAGATTTTTGGAAAAATTAATATACTACAGTTTTCCTGGAAGGCAACAAAATATGGCCTTGTGTTTCACTGTGGCTGGCAAAAAATAAAATTATGGTGATTGTGACTTTTTGCCTCATTCATTGTGATTTCTTGCCCCACTTGGTGGCTAGAAGCCACAACTGAACAGGAACTAGAAAAAGTCTTCTCATCGGTTCTCATGAAATGATTTTTCAAACTGAACCCTTTTAAAATCTTTGTTAATGGTCTTTGCCCTTAACTGTATGTTTTTGTTGCCATGAACTCATATTTAATGTGTCAAATAATCAGTTGAACAAATTTTGTGACTTCTAGCCCCCTGTTCCCCTTAATGTCAGTTTTCTGATGACCTCTGGGATTTTGTTCATGCTGAAGACTAGAAAGAGTCTAGTTAGTTCGAACTTTGATTGAATTCATTATCTCAAACACACACAGATGCAACAAACCCACACATGCTCAAAAAAACAAAACAAAAAAAAAACCATGATAAAAACATTCCACAGACTGGGAATTGAAATTCATATTCTTTCAGATTGTTTTAGGGTCTAGCTTTGGATCCCTTTATCATTCAATAAATAGGGTCACATGACGTTACGAGCATATAATCGATTATTGTTATCAGCTTAACCCCAGGACTGGTCTCATGGCCCAATTCAAAATGGGTGGTCAATTGCTCTCTCCACTTTTTAAGGTCTTCTCAATACTAGGTCCTTGTTTTACTGTCAGTGCCAGGTAACAAATACATAACACAAGAGGTGATTCTTGCAGCCTGTTATCCTCGCTACATGTTTTCCAAGAAAGACAACATTGTCTTCATCCAAGAGACCTCAAACTTAAAACAAACTTCATTTGAGGAAATTAATTATCTGAAACTTTTCATGAATTATTTGTGTAAGTTTTGCTTTGCCTCCATTTCCCTCTTTCAGTTCGCATCTATCTGGTTGAACATGAATTAATATGACAGTTTTCAGTCTTCATTCATTTCTCTTTCTTACCACAAAAACACTTCAAGCTCCCTCATTTTCCTTTGTGCAGTTCTTCTTCAAGTCTCTATCTAATCTCGTATTGCATAATGAGCAATACATTAATAGAGTATTACTAGATCTAAAACGAGTTCCTGGCCATCAGCGGAAAGATCAATGGCAAGAGAGTGAGGGGAAGACAAAGAGCAACCCTTTTGAAACAGCTGCAGGAATTCACAGGGATGACAGCAGGGCAATTAACAGAGACAGCAAGAGACCGAGATATGTGGAGAGAAATTGTTCATGAAGCCTCCAACGCCTGGGACAGGCACGGAACCTGATGATGATGACTAGATCTTAAGCCAAACAATAGTTGCTGTTGCCTAGGTAGTATCTGCTCATTGAGAAAGAGCAACAGGCCAATTTACCACAAGGCGCCCCAAGACAATTTACAAAAAAAAACAAAAAAAATTCTCACAAAAGCACAAGGCAAACGTTATAAAATGCGAGTTATCCCACCTTTTATAATCAAGGTTGTTGCTGGTGCCGCTCTCCCCAATGGCCTGGGACTGAGGTTTGGCAACAAACAGCTGCCGCAGCCTTCCCTCCCTAGCACGAGATGGGTCAAACGTGTTCATGGAGCGGGCACACTAGGATTTAAGTTGAGATTATTTTACATTTATTTCACAATGTGTCATTCAAAAGCTAAAGGTTGAACATCTACAACACAACATTGATGACAAGAACAATGTGTGAACCGAAAATACGAATAAAGAAATAAGTAAATAAATAAGAGGAAATAAACTTTCACAAAATTAATATTCCCAAATTACCATTGTAAAAATCACACATTGCCCAAACACCCCTTCAATGAAAAGTTGGCTCTTGGTTATTATCAAATGCCCTTCCTAAAAGAGCCTGTTTTTCATAACATGATATTTTTTTACAAGAGTTTCCAACATCTTCCTCCTGGTCTGTCCTCCCAAAGCATTTGCAAGCCGCTCAACTGACAAGTGCCATATCTTGTCAACTTGTTTTTGTTTTATTATCAATGGATGCCAATGGTTGAATGGCAAAAACAACTGGTGGAGTGCAGCCGTCAAACAGAAACAAATGTGATTAAAACCTGGTGACAAATTTGATAAACAGATGAACTCGTTCACAAGTTCCACTGTCTGTTTGATGGACACAACTATTGCTATTGATGAGTGTGCCCTTAGTTAAGGCACTAACTGTACTTAATGCATATTGCCTGAGATGGATGTGAAGCTTAGAGGTCCCATAGATGTAGACGATGTTGTCTGTGATATCTTACTTCTACTAAACTTATTTAACATGCTACTTGTAAGATAATGGGATAGATGTTTGCAGTCCAATTGTGTTGAGAAATTTTTTCAGGCCCAGTTAAAAGGTGATTATAAATATATCAAGTATTCTTTTTTACCTTTGATAACATGAGTGAAATTCTATACCAGTATCAATTCATGAACTTACCAGACTATCATCAGGAGTGCCAGTATTCAAGAGTTTATGCTTTTTGTATTCGAGGTTATCCAAGGCCATTGGGTTGGCAGGTCCAAGTCCAGTGTAGTCCAATTTTTGACTAGGAATCCACTGGTTCCTTTCTATATTTCTCAGAACATTTGATGTCCGTTCCGAGACTTGCAACTCAGGGGGGCGGTATTGAAGATTGGGGGCCATTTGTTTTGGTGGAAGAGGATAAAACTGCTGCCTGTTGCCATGAATCTTTGATTGCTGAGTAAAAAAGTAAAAAATAAAAAACAGCATTACACATCAGCATTAGCCTTTTGTGGCAATTTTCCTCTTAGATTAGTGTCAAAGAAAGACTGAGACAACTCCAGCGTCAGATGCAATGCAGTACCCAGACCAATTTTTTTCCTCTGCTTGAATGATGGAGATTCCGCTTGTGTTATACTAAATTATTCGTCGGCATTTTATATGGGTCAAATGAAGGATAATGAATGAATACTTCACTTTATGTATCTATGACTTCTTATGTTTACATTATGGACCTATGTTATACCAACCATGAGTAATGAGTACTTATGCCTTGAAAAATTCTAATAGGTACATGAGAAGTTTAACAAAATTTTCACGATTTCTTTTATCTATTGATTTCAAAACAGTCACAGTAAATTTTTTTATCTCAAGAAAGATGAAGACAACAACCCGGCAAGTTGCGACAGTTTGTTTTATCTAAACACACAATGCAGTCTTAAAATTGTTAAATATTTGATTATAAGCAAACAAAACTTTAATTTCTCCCTTTTCCTTTTTCTTATAGGATTTTTCTTTTTTAAAGGGAGTTTCAAAAATTATGTGCATAATATTTTTCATTTTCAGAATAAAAAATTGTCTCAAGAAAAAGAAAACGGTTAAAAAGTTGGTTCAGTGATTGTTTCAATCATTAGACAGTTGGACAAATAATGGACTGTTAACCAGATTCAAGCCGAATTATATTGATGGAAACGACCCCAATATAATTAGCAATAGAATTATTAAAATCAATGCACCTGGTCAAAGTGGTTTTCTCCTGGCCAACGCAGAGCAGACTTTTGTCCTTCACTTGGCAGAGCCTGGATTTCATGGCGGAATGGAAATCCTAAAAAAAAAAAAGAAAAAAAAATTAGCAAAAATGTAAGCAACAATAAAAGAGGTCTAGAATATAATATATATATATATCGTAATTAAGAAAAAGATTGCTCCCATTGAGTTGAGCACTTTTACATTGTTTGGTATGCCACTGAAGGTAATAACTCATTCATTCACTGATAATCTATAATATATATA
>JBCIKM010517950.1:0-19142 GCA_039654465.1 Melibe viridis | reverse complement strand
AGAGAGAGAGAGAGAGAGAGAGAGAGAGAGAGAGAGAGAGAGAGAGAGAGAGAGAGAGAGAGAGAGAGAGGAAAAAAGGACGAGACAGGTAATAAGGAGGTGGTAATGACCTGTGTGGTGAGGGCCGTGTTCTTCCCCCAACGTGTGATAATGACGTTTTATCTAAGGGGCAAACTACTGCTTTCTTCTCATGTGTAGCAACAACTACACACACACACACACACACACACACACACACACATACACACAGAGGTGGATAAGGCAGCACAGAATGCTGGTTGAAAATGGTTACATATAACTGGGGTACCAAATTGGCATGAACAATCTAAATACAACAGACTTTAGATGATCTGACGGAAGAGCTTCCGTTCAACGTCATTGGTGAAAGAATAAATAGGTTTGAGCACTTTGAGAAAATAACAAAGGGAGAACCCACCAGGTGTCACCTCTAACCACCTCCACGTTTTCTTTAACAACATATTAACAAGAGAGACAGCAGGTACACACAGAATCAATCAACACATTATCCAACATTTAAAAACTTTAAAATACTCAACAGCCTCTTTCTGTGTTAGATAATACAAACTAAAGTTAATGCTGGGTCAACCAAAGAAACATGGAACTTGGGTCAACCAAAGAAACATGGAACTTGGGTCAACCAAAGAAACATGGAACTTGGGTCAACCAAAGACATGGAACTTGGGTCAACCAAAGAAACATGAAACTGGGTCAACCAAAGAAACATGGAACTTGGGTCAACCAAAGAAACATGGCACTTGGGTCAACCAAAGAAACATGGAACTTGGGTCAACCAAAGAAACATGGAACTTGGGTCAACCAAAGAAACATGAAACTTGGGTCAACCAAAGAAACATGGAACTTGGGTCAACCAAAGAAACATGAAATTTGGGTCAACCAAAGAAACATGAAACTTGGGTCAAACAAAGAAACATGGAACTTGGGTCAACCAAAGACACATGAATCTTGGGTCAACCAAAGAAACATGAAACTTGGGTCAACCAAAGAAACATGGGTCAACCAAAGAAACATGAAACTTGGGTCAACCAAAAAACATGAAACTTGGGTCAACCAAAGAAACTTGGAACTTGGGTCAACCAAAGAAACATGAAACTTGGGTCAACCAAAGAAACTTGGAACTTGGGTCAACCACAGAATCATGAAACTTGGGTCAAACAAAGAAACATGGAACTTGGGTCAACCAAAGAAACATGGAACTCCGGTCAACCAAAGAAACATGGAACTTGGGTCAACCAAAGAAACTTTGCTGCCTGTACACACCGTCATGTAATCAGAATTAGAATTCATGTAATCAGAATTAGAATTTATGGACAGCTGACTATGGTGCTGCCTACGGGTGTCAATTTTTTTATGTTCACGTCACAATGATTCATTTCAACAACAAAATACTCCCTTTAAATACTGTTTCTTTCAAGCAAACCTGATATCATCTGAAGGTAAAACAACAGAGCTCAAAATTATACTCTTTTTATCTACATATCTTTTACATTACAAACTCAAAACAATACCAAAACCATGTAGCTAGTGTAATGGTTTTCCGTTGTAAGTAGAAAAAAATAGTTTTAAAGCTCAAAATTAACTTAAATGGGTATATTTATGCACCAAACGCCTAAATATTGATAGATTTGTACTTTCGTGTTAAAAAAGTGTAAATTATTTTTAAGAACAGAAATTTTAGACACAAATCGTCAGTTGTAAACCTAGATCTCAGATCAACAATTCCTTTCAATATCGAATGAGGTCAGCTTCATAGTCATGTGACTTCTTTCAAAAAACCTCATTGATCAAAGCATTAAAATAGTCACATTCTTTGTCAGGGAATGTGTAGTGTTATTTTCAGCCTACAACCTAGGCCTTCCCCGTTAACCTCATGCACTACTCCCGCAGTTAATTAAGAAAAAACTTTAAAAAGTCAACATTTTCCATATTATTTAGGCAGAGAGATAGCTAATGAAACCGCCATTATTGTTTGATCGTGACACAATTTCTCGTCACAAGGGGTGCTATCTAAGTGGCGAGTGACAAGCAATTTCAAAAGGCTGATGACTACTTGGATGAGGACAGGGAGGGGGAAGGCAAACGGGTGGTGGTGGAGGGGGATTAAGCAGAAATGAGACAAGAGGGGATAACAAAATGGATGGTAGTGATGGATAATGGATATTGTAGAAATTATATCTTCGTTCTCATGACCCAACTCATGACAGCATCAGGGCATTTTGGGGTTTTTTCTTAAAAGGTGGAAGAACCGCCAAATTTTTTTTTTCAACAAATTCAACAAAGACCAAACCAGTAAGGATTTAACAAGCAATTTTACTCACATTGTAAGGCTAGAGCACACAGCTCGATAAGGACATCATAGGAACAGGGTAACCGTCCAGAATAAATATCCTGCTTGAGTTGTAGAAAGAATTGGTATCTGAGGATGGTGACAACATTATAAAAAAGATGAGCAGAGGACATGGGTTGCATGAACATTAGATTAGCTGTGGACGAGCTGTATCCTACTTGAAAAGCAATAACACATAATTGAAACCATTAAGCATTTTTCAATGATAAATTAAGGACCAGAGACTGTGATCAAAATTAAAGGACAAATGTTCAAAGCACACAAAAAATTCATCAAAACCATAAATTTATTGCCTGTGTTTCTATAACTTTTTTGTTTTTAAAAAGTAAAAAAATAAATATAATTATCTGACGAAAGAAAAAGTTTTAAAGTTGAAATAGTCACAGGTACTTGAAAACAAATAGTGAAACTTAAGCATTTTTATTTGGTTTTAAAAAAAAACAACCTCAATACCTTGTAAGTTCTTCATGAAGATTATTTGGCTCTGAAGAGTAGAACTTGACCCGAAAGCGAAAAGTATATGGTGGACCAACTGAAAAATTAGCACAAAAACAGCACTGATATACCATACCAATAAAATTATTATTATTATCAGTTTAATAGATTCATTTAGCAAGATTGAATAAACCAGAAACCAAAACCTAGGCAACTTGTTAAGCTTGTTTATGTTGGGGAAAGTGGGGGAAGGATTCAAAATTATAAAGAAAAAGGTATCTTGGAAAATGTCTGCTGTAAGAATATCCTTAAAGCTTAAAAAATATCAATAAATTATCATAGAATTATATACAGTGGAATCCGGATAAAGTCAACACAATAATAATAATAATAATAATAATAATGACATTTATATAGTGCCTATCCACAGTCGTCACCATGCTCTAAGCTCTTTACAATACCGTATCCCTGGCAGACAATGAGAACATATTACATAAATGATGATACAAGTCGCCTGTTAGGCGTGTTACAATTTTCCAGACAGAGACAAACATTGTCTAAAACCAGGGGGACCTCTAGACCGAGATAAAGTGTTGACTTTAAGCAAGGTTGACATTATCAATTTGTAGGTTGTAAACCCGTTGTTGTTATCCATATCCTTTCATACCGCCTAAGCAGTGTCCGGACCCAGCTCCAAGGAGTCGGGAATGACTTGGATCACAAGAAATGAAGACAGACAGAGGATCGGTCCACCATGCCTAATCTTGCGTGGCATTATGAGAAATACAGGGGGTATCACTCAATCTTAAGCCAAACAATAGTTGCTGTTGCCTTGGTGGGATCTGCTCATTGATAAAGACCAATGAGCCAATTTAACCCAGTGTAAACCCTTGAATGAAAAATATGTGGTAGGATCACATTATTATGGCCCTTGTTACTTTTATGAGTGTTTTTGTCTTGTAGTTATGTGAGCGCATGTTTTTTCGTTTAACACAGCTTGTAATTTTCCCCGGGCTATGACTAAACTAACAGCACGACGAGAAAAGGCATGCAAATCATCTTATTGAGTTAATACTACCAGAGAGGGTTTAGTGTAAGCAGTCACCATTGTAGTAACCTGCTATATGGCTAATTTTAAGCTAATATTATTATAGTACATGTGTGATGCCAAGGTAGACAAGGTTGATGGGTCAGGTAGGCACTTCGCGCAAACATGACTTGAGAGGCAATATCCAGCGGCAGGTGAAGCAAAACAAATATGTCAACATGGTCATAGGCATTGTGTTGTTGATGGAGATGCAGAACGTGTTTGCTTCACACATTTCTGTTCCACTGATTCCCCTCCCACCCATCCAGCTTAGTCGCAGCGTTTTGATTCTTCGAGTGACCAAGCTGTGTTTGAATAGCCTCGCGTTCGTTGTGTGTCAGGTCGCTGGTTGAAAATGAAGGGAGTTGAGCAAAACACTCACTTCCTTTTTGCATAATTTTACCATCCTTTTCTGTCCCATAGTGTTGATTTCAGGCAAATTTCACACCGAGGTCATAGACTTCATCAGAAACTAAAATACTAAGATAAAGAAAGAAAAAAAAATAAAAAGAAAGAGGACCGCTGCCACGTGTTGACTTCAAGCGAGGTGACTTTATCTGGATTCAACAGTATGTTCTAAATATGCTTGATTAATATCATGACTTTGCACTGTCTAAAAACCAAAGTAACTTTTTGTGGCCTGATCTTTTCAATTTCCAACCCCACAGAGCTTTTTTACATGAAAAACAATGCACATGCTGTAATTCACGGACTATAAGCCGTTCCTGACCGTAAGCCGCAGTCCCAGAACTTAGAGAAAATATTTGTTTTTTTCCTAACATAAGCCGCATTGGATTACAAGCTGAATAGACGCGAGACACCCTTCTTTGAAAACCAAAATGGAGGAGAGGATACTGATCCGGTATGATAAAGAATCAGGATTTTAACAGAGCACGTAATATTGTGATGTATTCTTTTCGGAATCAAATTAAACACTGATAAGTTTACGAGGGAATCAGCTTTTGATTTCCTCTTTTCTTTCTGTTACGGTCGGAAACGGACAGTGAGAGCAATTAATGGTTTTCCATGTGAAAAGAGTTCCAACTAGATTAAAACGCGGTTCAGTGATAATTCAATTCACCCAACCTTATACTTATGGCTATTGTACGCTGTTTCTTCTTTCCCAAAATCACTAGTTATGGTAACTGTACGGCGTTTCATGTTACATACCTGACCAGTCTACGGAAGCTGTTTCAGCATGACTCAACTGACAAATCTAAAAACTCTTAGACCATTAGCAGCCATTCAGCGGGCGAAATCAGTAGTTTTCTGAATTTATTGAAATTATCCTTTAGTTTAGACACTAGACTAAACATGAGCTCTTCAAATGTTGTAAACAAAATTAACTTTTATACTTGGGACGACCGACCGACAAAAAAATCCTAGTGTAGACAGCCCCGTACTATTAGCTGCAGGGTTGACAATCAGAGAAAAAAGTCGTGGCTTTTAGTCTGAGAATTATGGTGGTACCTCAAAGTTACTGTACATCTCAAATAGGACTAAGCTCATTAGGGACGAAGCGACTAGCAACAAAAATGACCCAAAATAAATTTTCGTTTTTCACAGAACTCAAACCTAAGGTTTTCGGGTTGAAAAGTAAAAAGCACAACTTTCCACTCACCACAGGGAAGTGCCTATAACCAGAAAATGGTCCTAAATTATGTTATGATTCACAGGTCTCAAACCAACAACCTTTCCAGTTAAGACAAGCACCTTATCTCTCATCCATGGTGCTCCTTCATGTATTTATAACTACCTGTGGGATTCTACATTCCCAACTAAAGTAGTGGGTGAGATTGCCCACACTGATAATTGTAGCTGTGGCCCAAATTAATTTTCTTTACCAAATATTTACTAATTCATCCAATAATAAGGCATAATAATATATTGCTTTCAAGTGTTTTCCATTCATATCTAATTCTTACCCTCACAACAATTTTTTAATTATAAAAAGGTAACAAATGCTCAATGTTATGACCATAAGAACCTGAAGAGATGCTAGGGATAGCAGATTGTAAAAAATCAAGGGCATTTCCAATTATCCCCATAATAAAGCGAAGCACAAACAACAATCTGACAGTAACATACATATGCCAGACTAGTTAAAGCTTTTTCAATAAAAAATTGTTAGTAAGAATATGGAATGACTCACTTGTTGCTTGTTTTCGCACTTGTTTGGTGGGATCAAGCCAGTGCTTTGTAAAGATGAAAAGAACAAAAATACATTGATATAACAACAACAACAAAAAATCAATTTCAGAAAAATATGAAAACATCAATGACCAATTCTAACAAGAACTGATTATTGAACACTTCAGGGTAGGATACATTACGAGAAAATCAAGAAAAATAAGAACAAATCAAAAAGGAAACTTAACAGTCATATGAAAGAAAGTCACAGGTAAGAGGGTGTAGGAGGTATATCAAATCTCGGGTTATAAATAATTTCAATTCTCTTACATTGACATTATAATGATCTGTGTACTGTAATCCAAAATAATCCTTTTCTATGATATCCAGATGATAGAAAACTTGCTCAATCAGTTCTGATCCCATGGCTTTTTTCTGGAAACAGAAAGAAGTTGTAAGTATAAAATAACTTGATATCAAATAGTCATTTGATAACATCAAAATGAAATGGAAGAAAAAAACACTCATGATAAAAAGGTGGGGCCTACAACACATTGCACCAACCCTATCTGTATATGACCTAAACAGTCAACCCCTTTCCTGAAAGTTCAGTCCATTTTCAATATAAAATTAAAAAGCTCAGTTGACCCCGCCTATGGCAACTGCACACACAAAGGTCAACTTCTCAGGACAAGGTGAGCTTGGTAGTCATTGTTCGTAACCCTTTTGGGTTTGGGTATCTTGTAGATTTGTAAAGAGTATTTTATAGTCAGACTTTAGTACAGGAATTCAAGGAACGCTTTCTTAAAAGGTTGAAGATAACCATAGATATGAGATGAGATAACAGACAAATACTCTCGCTAAGAGTGTGTGTCCTCATTAGCCCAAAGTGGGCAGGAATTTCCAAAAGTGCTTTATCGTTGCAACCCCCCTCCCTCCCTTTTTTTTTTTTTGGACTAACTTCAGTTACCATCGCTATTCAAGACTTTATATTTCATTTGCCAACTGAAAAATTCTATACATTAAATCAATACTGGGTAATTGGACAAACTGAGATGTCAAGAAGGCAAAACAGGTACCTTCGGGGCATCATGATCTTAGGGAACCTCTGACCCTGAGATCAATTAAATTGAGATCAGTAATTTAGAGAGCAACTATAGATTTCACAGATCGACTTGACATTCCCATTTGTAACTCAAAACCAAAATAGATAATGTTTTACTCACCGGAACGTCAACGGTAACGTCGGTGCCATCTAGGAGCATAATCGTGCAAATAAGGACGTTTTTCTTCTTGACGTTAGGCTGTTGACCCACATCTTGTTGCGGACGACGAGTTCGACGTCTACTAAGAAAGCGGAAAAGACCCGCCATTCTACTCTTTTTTTACTTACACCTTCATAAAATCAAGATAAAACAAAGTAAAGTATAAAACTAAAATCCCCTTTCCTGAAATCCGTCATCATCCTAGCCTAAAAACAATCATCGGCGATGATCTCAGAGCATTTTATACCTGACTTCCTTTCCTCTTCCTGTTTACAGACGTATGCGGAATTCTTCGATGAAAAACCACGAATTATTAAAAAGTATGATCTTTCCTGTGAAGAAACTTCGTTGTGGCGTCCTAGCAACAAACTCTTAACGAGCTGCACGAATACGATAATACATGATACAGACTGAGTTTTTAAAAGGCTTAAAGGAGATAGATATCTATATGCCATAAAATGGCTTCAGAAAGGCGTTTAGTGGCAAGGAAAGTATTCAAGGGCAATTCACCAGGTATGCTTTAATTTCGGCTCTCAATTTTCAAAGATGCCTCTGGATACCAATAATTTAAAGATTTAAACCTGTATTTAATTGAGGTTTGGTATTCAACTCAATTGATCGTCCCAATGTGGCTTTTTTAAGTACATTAAGCTAGAATACAGATTATTATGCAATATCTGTGTAATTTATTTGCATGTAAATGAGATATCAATGGAAAATATATTCTTCAAATGTAAGAACAAGCAATCAAAGATTAGCTAACTTTCAGCCTAAATAGATGACAGCCTTCAACTTTTACCTTTCCAGTGAACAAGTATGACTTGCTTGCTGTAGAACAACAAAATTCTGGACTCACCGAAGATCGTACTCTTCTTGTATTTCAAGCCCTTGACGAGTTGATACCCAATTTGGGCGTTTTTACTCGTATTTTTACCAAGTTGAGGGACGATTTATTCGGTATGTCTCCATTACACTTGATTTTGGATAGTATTACAGAAAATGTCATAAGTCATTCAATTCCAATTGTAAACTTCAGTTTGAAACTTATCTATCTTTATTTATAAAACCAACTGTTTGTTTGTTGCTATGAGTGTGTGAGAGTGTGTGTCTACATATATATCTCTGTATGTCAGTCAGGCTATCCTCATACTAGGACCTTGACATTGAGCAATGTGAAATAAACTTGGCATGAGGGCTTCTCTCCACTCAGTGTGTCAAGGGCAAAGTTAACTACATACTCAGCCAGGCACATTTACAACACAGAGCTGATTTATCTCACACAGACACAAACTATGAATGCTGCCTGCAAAAGGAAACAGCTTTTTTCAGCAATTTCATTTTGGCTGTAACTTGTTTTGCATTTTTGATAATCATGATTTGCAGGGATTTTCCTTACAAGCAAGTACAGCGTGTGCAAAGAATCTCTTAAGAATTTATTTAAATTTAAAATCCATTTTTTTTCTGTTTTTGATAGTCTTTTCCTTTTGCTTTTTCTTTTACATTCTTATCAACCTTTTTTGCTACCAAGCATTACTTTGACCTCAGCTTGTATGATAAATTTTGGTGTTTCATTTTTGTTGCCATAGCATTTAGAAATATTCAGCTCTACTATACTTCCCTTCCTTTATACAAGATCCTTGAAAATAAATTAAATGAAGATTGAAATAATCATTTGATTTGATCGTCAAATCTAATTTAACTACACCTATTTGGATTTGTTTTTTAATAGCGGCAGTCTACAGTGATGAGTTGACAGGAAGTGCTGAGAGTCCAGGTATTGGTGAAGGCGGATATATTCAAAGACTGCCCTACTTCTCTCTTGTTAAACAAGTCTATGATGAGCGGCATGAACTGACAGAGGAGCTTAAAGAACAGCTTGAAATTGTTAAAAAGAGGTAAAAGGGTTGACAAATTTTCAGAAATTTTATTTTAGTTACTTTTTGAGGCTCAGCACACACAGTTTTTAATTGATAGAACTGTCATACTGCTGTAGCCCAATCATTTCACTGCTCCCACAACATGAGATGTGTGAAGGAGAAATAAATAACTCTTGATAACAACTTGTCATTTCATACCTGAGCATGATATTATTGGCCTAACATGTAGTTATGTCTTTGTGTGCGTGTGTGTGTGTGTGGGGGGGGGGGGGTAAAGAGTAAGTATTGGACTTTTCCCTACAGGTGCTTTTTCCACAATTCAATTGAACTATTTCGTGGCTGTCTAGGAAAACTAGTATGTCAATTGTTTTGAAATTTTTATTTGTTATTCTGTAATTATTTCCCTTTGCAGATCTAACTAGCTTGGTGCTTTGGGAATATCTTTTTTTTTGTTTCTCCTCTATTTAACATTTGAAATATGTAGTATGTTGTTGTATCAGTCAAAATAATCATGCTTTTTTTTTTTTTCTCTCTTCCTGAAAAGTAGCATTTTTTAAATTCTACAGTTTTCCTGGACGGCAACGATTTCAAGGTAGCTCCTTTGTGAAGTTGCATTAACCCGTAAGGTTCATTACCTGCCTATTTTATCATCATATCTCTTTGGCCTGCCCTGTGGTAAATCAGCTGATTGGTATTTCTCAATGAGCAGATACTACCAAAGGCAACAGCAACTATTGTTTGGCTTAAGATCAAGTAATACCCATATGTAGTGCTCATTATGTCATGCAAGGTTAAGTATGGTGGACTGTCTGCTCTTCATTTCTTGTAATCCAGAGCTTTTCCCAACTCCTTGGAGCTGGGTCCCGACACTGCTGAGGTGGTATAAAGGGATGGATAACAAAACACAACAAAATACATTTCCTTGGCAGAATTGCAAGGAATTGAGTCTGAGCTTTGGAAGGGAGAGGTTTTCTCTGTCATACTTTATGATAATACTTTCTTTGATGAGAAGAATCCCTCTTCTGTATGAGGTATTTGATATCTCATGTTGCATTTGCTTTGAAATCCTCATTTTGTCATATGGGATTGATCTCTGTTCTTTGCTATATACATCACCAGGTTATTTGACAAACACAAGCAGCTTGAAGATGCACAACAAACAATTGCAGACAGAGAGGAATATATAAGCATTCTTAACTCTACAAAAGAAGACTTACAGTCCCTCATTGAAGATAAAGACAAACAACTTGAAGAGTAAGTTACAAATTGACAGCTTCTTTCTTCATACTTGTCATTTTTAAGTAGAACATTTGATACACAATATTTGACTGGTAGTGCAACAAAAAATTTTCTTTTCTTTAAATAGTATACTTAGATGAGTAATTGAGAGAGTAAAGCTGTTTCTTGGTTTTGATTATGTGAGATACTCTACCTTATTTATTGGTAAATTTCCTCATCCTACTTTTATCATACTTGCGCAACACAGGACAGAAAAGGAACTGGAAGAAACCAGAGATAATGCTCGGAATAGGGAGCATCAACTTGGTTGTGATATTGCAGATTTAAAGGTAACCACAAGTTCAGCAGTCATTCAAGTGTGAATATTAATTCAACAATAAACTGTCACAATCTGCACTAGATAGTTTATATACCAACAATCTTTCCATTCATCCCCCACTCCAGTTATCAGTTCATTAACCTGTTTGCCAGACCATCCCTCTCTCTGCCAATTTGCCTCTCTGTCTGTGGCTGTTTTTCTGAATATCTACACAGTTGCACAACCCTATCCATTCTTCTGCCATGCATTTCAAAGGAAAATAATACAAATTATCCATTTTTGAGCCCAAAGACTCACATTTAAATTTTTTGAAGGTCCAAATATGGATTTTATCTTTTTCCCTCTATTATTCAATTTTAAAACTGGTTTCAGGAAGCTTTGAATGAAGCAGAGAACAAAATCTCCTATTTGTCTCAGTTTAAGAAAGGATATGATGATTTATATTTTGGTAAGTACTTCAACCATGTTATATATTTATGAATTGATGCACTGCAGCTTATTGTTTGTGTTGCACTGCAACTCATTGTTTGTGTCCCATCATTTTGATATTTCATACCTGAGATTGCATATTTTTTAATGAGCAATGGGATAATACATACACCATCAAGAAAAAAAATTTCAACCAGATTTATCAAAATTTCTTACTACTTTATTATTTGTGGTAAAAATGGTTAGAATCTAAAATTTGAGACAATTTTGTTCCAATCTAATATGATCTAAGCCTTTGACATTTGACTAATTTTTGTTTTGTCTTGGTTTTGGTTTTGGTTTTTGTGCTTTTTAAATGACTTTCTTACAAGAAACAAACTTTTAAGAGCTCCTTAATTATTCTTAATATAATACTCATGAGTTCAGTTTTTTAAAAAGTGAAAAAGAATGAGATCCCTTAACGTAGGAATGTGGAAACTTAAACCAGGGCAACTTAAAATGATAGCTTCTCAGACGACTTGGTGGTATTGGTAAAACACAACAAGATTTACAGTATATCATCAGCATCCTAAATAGAGAATTGAAAAAGAAATGTAAAGAAAACTAAAACTCTGGTAATCAGCAGAGAGAGAATCAAAATAAACAAAGAAACAGTTGAACAAGTGGATAGCTACAAATATCTAGGAGTCACAACATCATCAAATTGTATTCTTAAAGAAGAAATTAACTAAAGAATTTCAAAAGCAACTAAAGTGTATATTCAGCTTGGGCAAGCTTTCGTAGGAAAACGAGAATTAACTACAAAAACCAAAATATCAATAGTTAATTCTATCTATTGCCCAACTCTAACCTATGGAAGTGAAACATTGTACTTAGATACCCAAAGATAAAAGTAGGCTGCAGGCAAGTAAAATGAAATTTCTAAGACGATCAATAGGCAAGACAAAGGAAGATAAGATAATAAACACAAGAATTAGAGAGAAAGTTAAAATGGAAAGCCTTGCATTTAAAATAGAGAAGAACTAACTTTGGTGGTTTGGCCATGTAAACAGGATTGAAAATGACAGGATCCCAAAACAAATTTTAGAATGTAAACAGCTCAGCAAGGAAAGTTGCCAAGAGGTAGACCCAAGAAATTGTGGCAAGAAGCAATCTCAGACATAGTGAAAAAGAAGGTTGTAAATTTATAGATGCAAAAAGGAAGAGCCTAGATAGATAGAGCTCAGTGGCGAAAGTTTGTGCATAGCAATTAAAATTTACACCGAAAGGTGCTAAAGGTAAAGATAAAGAAAGAAAGAAAGAATTGTTGTGTGGTCTTATTCTTCTATTTTATCTCTATTTTCCCATTCAAGCATTTATGGACAAAGGGGATGATGTTGATGATATACCAAAGAAGAAGAAAAAGTCTATTGTATCTACAAAGAGGGTAAGATTTTTATTGTTTTTATTTTCACTACAAATTATATTCCCTACAAATGATTTTTGTTCTAATATTTCCAAGCACCATTAGACTAATGATAATCATAATAATGATGAAAATCACTGACGGCTTGTCTCTGGTGCAAAACTATTCAATGCCAGGCAGATTTTATCAACAGTGCAGCTAAATTAACAACAACAACAAATAAATAAGAAAGTATTATAACCATCCACTGGTTCTCAATAATTAATGACTATGCAATATCAGGACCATCTATATCTCTTACTAGACAGAGACAGCCTTCGTTCAACCCCTGACTGTCATCCAATCTCAACTCTTTACGAAGGGAGACAGTTTTCAATCAATGCCCTCTTGTTATTACCTCCCCTTACAAAACGTTGACTCCACTGTCGGGTCGTGTTATCCTCAGATTGCACTTAAGTTGTAGGTTCGGCCTGGTGTGTGTATGATCCGTTATTTTCTTGTGAACTGTATTGACACAAACATCCTTCATATCACAATGCTCCCTACGTACACTTTGTTTTTAATGAACACACACAAATTCTGTGCAATACATCACATTAGACTTTGCAATATGTGATGGGTTGATTGTCTGTTATCGAGGACAAAACTGAATGATGTAATAGTTAGGAGAAATCGATGTTGTTTTAAACCTTTCAAAACGCTGTCTTTATTGACTTAGTTTGTTTCATGAATGAACCCTTTGGGCTTCTTCTTTTTTTTTTTTTCTTTTCTTTCAATGTGGTTGTGACTTCCCAGAAAATTGGGAAAAAATTATTTTTGTGTGCTGTTATTCTTCATATACATTTTTATTTAAAAAGATCATCAGGCTTTCATCTCATGATGTAAATTGCTAAGCAGAAATTTTAGCCACTGAAGAAAATGGCAATAATAATTAAAATAATGATAAATATGATCTCACACTAGGTGCCAACAAATTGCATGATGCACATTTGATGACTTAAAATTAAGATTTTTGATGATTCTAATAGTAGTAGTGATAATGATAATAATAACAATCATGAAAAAAATGAATTGACAACAAGCACAGAACGATGATAAATAGAATGAGGAACAGACCAAGATAATTAGGATCAAATAATGTATGTTCCTTGAATATTCACATTTGGAGTTAAAAATTGATGTATGTTCTCAGGCAAATCTGTTAAGCGGTGTGGAATCTGCTCAGAAACTTGAAGAGCAGATCCTGTCTGTCATGAATACAGCCATAGAAGGTAAATTTTCATTTTATCAAAAGTTACAAAAAAGTTTTTCTTTTTGCTATCAAGTATTACCGTTATCAAGGATTTGTTTTTGTTAGTAGTTTTTATTTATTTTTGTTTGTTCATTTCTTTTGTTTTGGGGGTTTTTGTTTGCTTTCTGTTTCTTTGTTTGTTTGTTCTTTTTTTTTTGGGGGGGGGGGGGGAGGGGGTTGTTGCTTTGATTTTATTTGTGTTCGTTTTTTGGGGGGTTTTTTTGTTTTCTTTTTTTCCTTTTCCATTTTTTTTTTGAGAGGGAGGGGGGGGGGGGCAGGGCAAGTGAGTAGGGGTTGTCAACTATGTTACTTATGATTAGAGACGGTGGTTGATTATTTCTCTCTGAAAAGCTGCTGAAATTGTATGAATTTTTTTTGTGTATAGGGTCCTTTAGATAAAATAGCCCAATATGATGATTCCTAGATTCCGCCTTTTTTACATTGAAATGGTTGTTCATGAAAGTAGAGAATAGATTTTTAATGACTTTATAACAGATGTTGTTGCTTGAGAAAGAATTTCAATGGAAATTTTTCACATTATGAAATGGGAAGTAGGGATGATTAATGAATATTTGATTTTTTTTTAATTGAAAAGAAAAGAAAATTTTTTCCCAAATGATGAAAAAAAAGACTGCTTTCATCTCAAGATCACATTAATATTTTCTTAACTCGCATTGTGTGACTAGAAGTATATGAATATTGATTTAATGGTTTGGTCTCTTGAAATGATATGCAATTTGATAGCACTATACATTAAAAACATCAAAGAAATACAATGTTGTTTTTTTTCATGGTAAAAGAGTACGACAAGTATATAGAAACCCAAAAGTCTGACCTACAAGAAAAAGTTGTTGATGAAGACATGACTGAGGCTGAAATAGACCTGCAAGAGTTGGAAATTGATGAAGCTGACCAGGAGGTAGGAGAAATGTTCATTTTGAATTGCTCTTATCTTCACCTGCTCAATACAAAAATATCAGTATGTCTAAATTAATATTTCATCAACTGCGCTGGTTTTGTTAGATATAAGGTCATGGTATTTGTTTCATTTAAGCCTTTTTTTCATACAAAACATTAGTGCTTTGCCAAATTAGTTCATGCAAAGGTTTGTTACATGCTATTCCAATCTATAATTAGGAAGCCGGTAATATGAGCTAGGAAATTGGTATCTTTGACTCAATTATCCTCATCCCTTTAATTTTATGAATGAGGCCTGCATTCATCGATCTGAAAATATTTATATTAAAAGAATATTTAGACCTGCAAAAACTAAGTGTTTAAAACTGTTTTTTCCCATACAGTTAGAGCTAGTTCAGGACAGATTCCAAAGGACAATTGATGGTTTGACGATTGAGTTGGAACTTTTGCGTCAGCATAGCACAATGTTAATGGAGCAGCTTCAACACTTGGAGGAGATCAAGCCTGCAGCTCCGTAGGTCATCCCTCTATTATGTATTGCAGCAATTTTGTTATTGAAAAAAAAATATTGTTCTATTGACTTACAAAGAAAAGAAAAAAAAAATTGTGTTTCTTGCAAAAAATGATGCAAGGAAATTTTATATTCATATACTCATATATCTGTACCTGTTGTAAAGGATATTTTAACATGAGATATTCTTTTTTCCAGGAAAAAAAAAGAAACCAAGTCCCAGGCAGGAAAAGGTAAGTTACATGCTTTATTACTAATATTGATGAAATTATTAACAATTATGGAAAATAGTGTTCTTCTTTGAACGCATTATACTTTTTGACACAATGATAAACTACAGTGATACAGTACCGTGATGATGATGAATGATTCCTGATTTATCTTTATATATATGACAACAGGAGACTCTCTTTTATTTGCTGGCCTGGAAGAGGAGGAAGTGGCAGAGGAAGTTGCTGACCCATTCATTCCACAGGAGAGGGTCTTCAGTAAATATGCAGCCATGTTGTACACATCTAATAATTCAGGGAAAACTTTTGAAGAATTCAAAGATGCCAAGTATTGTGCAAGTTGTGGAGAGAAGGTACAAACATGAAATAATTTATCAATTACTTTTTGGTGTTGTTTTCTTATTCACATAATCTTGATGAAAATATTTTGTTTTGTTGTGTTATCCTTGTCCCTTCATACCGCCTTAGCAGTGTCAGGAGCCAACTCCAAGGAGCTTGGAAAACCTCTGGATCACAAGAAATGAAGACAGGCAGAGGATCAGTCCACAGTGCCTAATCTTGCATGGCATAATGAGAAATACAAAGGGTCATACTCAATCTTAATTCAAACTATAGTTGCTGATGCCTTGGTTGGATCTGCTCATTGATAAAGACCAATGAGCCAATTTACCACAATCATCTTGATGAAAATCATATCTATTATTCAAAGGCGTTGCGGTATTGCATTCAAAAGAAATATTAATTAATTTGAACAATTGAGATCTTATCTAACCTTACAAGTTATACCTAGTTCATTACCTCCATTTATTCATCTCTCAATTTCTGTTAGCCAGACTTGTACATATCAAAGTATGATAGAGAGACTAAACTAGACTGACCATTCCTATGTTAGACATAATATTTGACAATAACATATGAAAGATACACCAAAAATGTCTCTTATCCACAGACTGTCATTTGCCCCCATAAGCTTGGTGGCTCAGAGAAAGTATTCATGCTGCCTCACAACTGCTCCCACATCAAAATTTTGAGGCCTAAAGTCAGAATCAACAAAGACTTGGTGGAGTAAGTTCTAGTTACTCTTATAAATGGAGATGATGTGTTGATTAAAATGTTTTCAGTTTGGTTATTATGGGTAGCATAGAATAAACTGTATCTTGGGAAGGCTCGCCATGGATGTCTTTGGTGTGAAGAAACTACTCCACAAATTCATTTTAAGTTGTGTTTTTATGTCAACTTTATCTTTCAGGTTGTGTGTGACTGCAGTTTATTATTTTATCAGGGTAAATTTAATCTCACAATTTAAAAAAAAAAGATAATCATCTTAACTTTAAAACTTTCTTTCAATTATTGATCAATGTAATTTTGCAAATAATAATGGTACCTTTATCTTGTTTTGTCTACTCTATTCTGATTATTGTTGTTCAGAGATGCTTTGAAGCCTCAGAGCCCAGAGCCGACTCTAGACTTTGCTCCATCTATGAGTAGTCCTGCTCGCAGTCACAGTCCCTCCTCATACCAAATTCATGATATGCCCATCACACCTGCCACTGCCACCTCAGGAGGAAGTCCCTCAGTCGGGGCAGGGGAAGTCTACATGGTCAGTAAAAATTTTCCTTGTTAGCTCAGTAGCTCAGTTAGCAAATTAAGAGACTTCCCAGCCAAATGGCATGGCTTCAACTCCTGCCAGCACCACTGTGCCAACCACACTGCAACTGATATTTGCGTTGTCACAGACTTTCCTTGAGACAGGCTGTGAAGACAAATCTTCCCAAAGGGATTAGTAAAGAGAATTTTATTTACCTATTTTAATTTCTTTTTTATTTATTTATTTTTCTATATATCCCAAAGAACCTAAACAGATTCACTAAGCCACTCATGATTCAACCATATACTGATTGTAGAACTTCTGCAGTGTCATTTATCTTTCGTTGGGGAGTTTCTTTTAATCATTCACATTGTTCATTTCATCCACAGAATGTAAATCAATCCTCTTTTCTTTTTCTTTTTTTTTTCCAACTATGTTTGATAACTTTCATTTTCCCCTTGTATCTAAATAATTTGTTGGCAGCAAAGAACTTTAATCTTATTACTGCAACTCTATCTGGTTTTATTACATAACAACAGGTTCACACTTTGCAAAGACTTTGGGATGACTACAGACAGAGAACAAAAATAGAAAGAGTGATACCAAGGTCATTAAACATTGTAAGTGCACAGTAAGTTTTTTCTTCTTTCTTCCTCTGCTTCTTCTTCAGTAAATTGGCTGGCTAAGTCAGAATGAGATTTTTCAGGGATAGGCTTGCTGGTGCTGCGTTTGTTGAGTTTTTTTTGTCAGGTTTTTGCTTTGAATACTTTTGAGAGGATGTATTCAGATTAGCCATAAAATGCTACTACAAACATGCAGAGCACAAATCAACTGAACGGTTGAGGTAAATTTAGAATTTTTCCTGGAAAGTGACTTTATCTTTTCATTTCTAACTTCAAAACCACCTGTAAATGTTTTTATAATTTTATAAAGGACAAGGTACTTAATCATACTTACAATAAGAACTTGGAGTAGATTCACACAGGTAAAAACAACCTGATAAATATTTGCTTGCATTGGACTCAAACCAGAGGCCTTTTGGGTGAGAATCAAGCACTGTATCTCTATGGCACTGAGGTGATCAAAAGCAAACTGTTTATACTGAGTCAATTGTATCCTTTTTTAACTTCAAAGAGCCGGCAATATTTAATCTAAAATCATTCCATTTTGTGTCTTCCCTTGATTTCTTTTCCTTTTTAAATTTTTTTCCCTTCTTTTTTTTATATTAGCCAATGAAAAAACCTTTACTTTAAGGGTTTCATTTCATCCTTTTTAACAGGATAGAGCAAAATCTCTGATGGAGCAATTTTTGGGATATCTTGTGTGGACTGATGAATTTGCTGCAGATGAAGAAGCTAATATGTCTATCATGGTGATCTTTTATTCTCATCTCTCATACATCTTAGTGACAGATGTTATTACATTTTTGTTTTATAGTTTGGCAATATGAAGAGATTTTAGTATTCCTTAATTTGTTAGAGGAGGTGGGTAACTCTAATCATGTTTTAAGCCAAGATAAAATAAGGACGCCAAAATAAAAGATATCTTTGTTGTAAAAAAAGAAGTGTGTCTATCAAATATATGTTCCATTTGAAGATGATCGAATTTTATCATTTTGTTCTCGTTTTGTTGTTATTATCATCATTTTTTTTATGATTAGAATCTTCTTTTGTTTTGTTTTTGGTCATAATTATTGTTAACATTGGAGATTCAAACCAGTTTAAAAATTCAAACTTAATTGAACATCTTAAGCTTGTATAAAATTTTATTCAAACGGCAACTAGTATACAAATGAAAAATATTACTACTTTTTATATTTTTACTGGTTTTCTTCCATAGCATGTAAAAGAGGTGTTTTTAATTCTTCTAGGTTGCAAATTGTTTTATTTCATTGTCTTCTTTTAAAAGATCTGGTTGGTGAAACTTCAAAATAACTCACAGTATATGTCACAACCACAGGATCCCAAAACAAATTTTAGAATGTAAACAGCAGGGAAAGTTGCCAAGAGGTAGACCAAAGAAGTTGTGGCAA
>JBCIKM010517839.1:0-19157 GCA_039654465.1 Melibe viridis | reverse complement strand
GAGAGAGAGAGAGAGAGAGAGAGAGAGAGAGAGAGAGAGAGGGAGGGAGGGAGGGAGGGAGGGAGGGAGGGAGGGAGGGAGTTCCATTGTCATGGTTATACTTTTATGCTGTATCCCTCCTTCCTAGGAATTGAAAAAGATAAAGCCAGCATTGAAGGGTGCACTTTGTGTGAATTTGCCTTGGAAGAGGTTAAGGGGCTTCTTGAGAAGCGTTCAAGTGTGGTAAGTTACGAAAAATTACTTTGTGTACCATTACTATTAATTTTGAATCATGATCTCTTGGTCTTTTAAAGTTCTTCGATATCAAATTAATTTGGCTGGATTTCAGAGTTTGAAATGTTGTTTGGATGAATCCTACAAAAGCTGTACTTTTTCAGATGGAAGTGACTGCTTCCATTGAGTTTGTGTGCCGCCATCTGCCATCTAAGCTTGTGACCCCTTGTCTGGACCTGGCCATCATGTACGGCCCTAACTTGGTGAAATTGCTGACCAGCAAGATTGCTCCAAAACGCATTTGTCAGCTCATTCACCTTTGTGATCAGCCCAGACAACTATCCTCAGGTATATAGAGGCACCAAGAAGAAAAGGAAGCTGTGTGTGTGTGTGTGTGTGTATGTGTGTTTGCATGCCTAAAATAGTGTTTTTGTGCAATTACATTCTTTCTCTGCTCTAATCTTACCCTCTGAAGCTGTTTATTTAAAGTCAGTGTGAAATTGTCATCTTGGTTTTATAATCCTAAGATCAACATGTTTAGGTATCCACCAAAAACTGTCACAGAACTGAGGTCTTATTTTCTTTCCTCAGAGCCTGAAGTATCTACATCCAATTCCCTCATGTTTGTTCCTGAAACGTCACTAAATGAAGCAACCTCTTCCAACCTCATGCCAGATTGTTCAGCTTGCAAATTTGCTCTTTATGAAGTCCAGACTGCTTTTGAGTCGTCTTATTGGAGAGTAAGTACAAAGATGAGCCTACTGGCTGTCTTTTTTTGGAATATCATAGTGGCTGAAATTTTTAGTACAGCCCAAACACAGATAATGATTGGACTAGGTGCAGTTTTTTGCACTTTGCTTGTCTCTGTAAAAACATAGTATTTTCTTTACTCTTTAAGTTTAGTATTTATAATTCTATCCAGCAAGAGCTGTCATTTTGATTTATTTGATTAATTGAATAAAAATGTTTTCATTGTTGTTTTAATTTGATGTCCCTTGGATACAGTCTTGGTGGAGATCTTTTCTTGAAACAGTCATCCTGGAGATGGCTATGAAGTCTTGTCGTTTGTTAACTCATATGTTCCTTTAACAAACAATACAGTTTTATCTTAAAACGAGTAAAACCCAAAGCCAATTACAATGGAAGACATTGGTATTTTTTGTCATTGCAGGATGAGGCCCCTGTCATTTTGAACCTGCTTTGTAAGCGCATCAAGCAATGGCCAGATGTGTGTATGTATATGGTCAAAGAGAACCTGCCATCGCTCATTCAGCAAACCAGGGGTTTCCGTTTCCCAATAGAATTCTGCCAGGACCTCAAGTTATGTGAGGCTCCCAAGCAATGTAGGTCCTCTTTATTTCTTTGTGTGTGAAACTAAAGGAAGCTATTCTTTAGAATGATTCGCATTCTGTCTTGTGAGTTAGAATGGAGAGGAATGCTTTTTTTTTTTTTCCTCAAAGGTTTTCTCCTTCCACAGGAATTATTTTCCAGTAATTGTGAAGTCCAGACTTTCTTGGGTGTTTTTCACAACCCTGTGATGACCATACAATAAATGGCTTCACAGCCTGAACTGCATAATTCCTGCCAGTGTGAAATAGGTTAAATTTGATTATTTACCATTAGTGAGGAGTGATACTGTAAAACTTCCATTGGTAAGAGTTTCATGATACCGCCACTCATTGTACTGTCTTTCCACGTATCGCATGCTATTTTCTCCAAGGCATAGAATCAATCTCTGGCTAATAGAGCAAGATTGTTTATGTAATATTTTTATTCTCTTTTTATCCCCTACTTTCACATGGCCCGGTAGCTGGTTGTACAACAAGGTATCACAATGGAAAAGATCTTGCAACAACATTTTTAGATATATTCTGATTCTTTCACTTCCGTATCCTTTAGCTATGGTGAAATTGCCTGCCAAAAAGGCCTGTCGTGTGTGCAACAGTGTAGTGCAAGAGTTCAACAGTCCAGGACTGAGAGACCAGAGTGAAATTGAGATGAAGGATTCTCTCTCTCAGGCCTGTGACACTCTGGTTGCCAAATCTCTCAAGGGCCATGTAAGTATCATCAGTCTTTCACAACTCAGAATTTGTTTTAATTTCCCAGTGTGCAGAGGTAATGTGGAACTCATCAATGTTTACCTGACAGTCTTAATGCAGTTCATTTTGGTGACACATTCATTCACTTTTGAGACATAAAATGACATGAACAGGATATTACTAAGTAACTTTGAAGGATTTACTATTTGGATGGTAATTATTGAATTAGGCTGTTTTGTAAACTAAGTAATCTCAACTTCAAGGAATGTATTATCTTCTTTACTCAAGATCAAATTAAATCTAGATCATTTGTCAATGACTTAATATGTAGAGGTGATCTTTTGAAATTTTTGTTCTGACTTTCCACTTTTGTTGGTAGAGTCAGGGCATTAGAAGAATTGATGTGTGTATAGTAACCCTTAGTGTTTGTTCCTCAGTGTGTGTCTTTGGTCCAGGACTATACCCCTGTATTGAAGAACTTGTTGATCAAACACAAAGATCCTCTAATGGTTTGCAGGGTAAGTCAGTTTGTACTTGTATAGTATTTGAAGTTGATTTAACCTGCCACCCCTCTGCCCCATGTTTAATGAAAATAAAAAAGGTTATTTGCTTCAGCTCCTGTAACATGACTGAGATGGAAAAACAAACAAATTACCAAAAACTTGTTTTTAAAAGAGATTGGATTAGATTTTCGCACAATTAATCTTAAATGCCTCTTGTGTATTAAATATGATTTTATAAAAATAATAATATATGAATAATATGAATTAGAATCAGAATAGTTTGCTTCAGCAAACAATTTGAAACATAAAATCCTAAATCCATTCAACTTTCTTGAAAGCATCAAGAGATAGATACCTATTTAGCAACTTCCACTAAAAAAAATTTTTTTTGCAATCTGCTCTAAACAGGGCTCAATCGATAGATCTCATCACTCTCATAGTTTTTGAATTATCAATATATATATATTTACAATAAATCATGCCATTTACGTGAACTAAGTCTGTTTCAAGTACTCTTTGATGAAGATCCAATATGAAGTCAGAAATTATATTTCTCTTTTGGTTTTTTTGTAAATTTGAAATATTTTCATTTTACGCAACATTGAATGTCTCAAAACAAACCAGAGAATGAGTAAAATGGACAACTAAGTGACTGTAAAAGCGGGAGGGAACATGCATAATCGTAATCGTAATAATCGATTTATATCGCGCCAAATCTACAGAGTGTGCTCTAAAGTGCTTACAATGGTGTAATCACCATTTGGCAATCAATGGTTGGTGATTGTGTCATTGTTGGAACACCATGCAAAGCTGCTGGTAGCAATAACTGCGCTAAGCACAGATGATTTGTAGGGATTGATTTATTGAATTTTGCCCTGAGAGGCCAAGGACTCTCTGGGCAACATACATATGGGACCTCCTAGTTTATTGTCCTGTCTCCTATTGGGCTAGGTGCTCGATCCTACCTACTTAGGACCAGGGAGTGGCTTCCGACCAGAAAAATGACCCGCCATTTTTGCTTTTCATGGGACTCAAACCAGCGGCTTTGGATTTTAGAGGTCTCAGGGAGTGACAACCAACTAGAATTGGCTGTCAAAATTTTCATCGTTCATGGGACTCGAACCTGTGACCTTTCGCTTGAGAGGCAAGCACCGTACCTCTCTGCCACATATGCCCATGCATAGATGAATTACATTCAAGTTCGCTCTCATCTGCTTATTTTATGATGCATAAATTTTAAAAAACTTATTGTCTATCCTTTCAACTATTATTAACGTCCACATTTAATAAAATATTAGTATTTACCGAGTAAAAGAACCCGCCTTGTCTTCAGTTCACGCCCTGATCGGTGTTATAGAAACATGAAGAGTCACATAGACTGACCCGCTGCGCGCCATGAAGACATGCAACCAGAATACTGTTCCCCCCGCTCTCACTTGCATCACTTTGGTTGCCAAATTTTATTTACACATGACTGAAAGAATCCCTGTACCAATTTTTTCAATTTTTTTTTTGTCCCACAAAAACAACCATATCAGGGGCTGACTTCCGGACTAACCCTTGGTCGTTGCTAAATTATTTTTTTGCAGTCCAGAACAGTTTAATTATATAGTCTTGTCTTGATGGCTTGTGATTCCTGGTGGCAAATATTTTTTTTATGCTACTTCTGGATGGCTCTTCTTATGCAATGGCAAATACTTTTGTCCAATTTGAAACATTTTTTATCAAAATTATCAAATAATTATGCACACCCTTTATTTATGAAAAATTGGCTGAGAGATTCAACCCTTGTAATGTGGGGGAGTAGGGATTTCTAGCCATCCTTTAACTACTAGGTTGTGGGCTTGTTAACACCTTAAAATAACACACTACACATCCCCTGACATTGTTTGTGTCTATTTTGATGCTTTAACCAATGAGATTTTACAAAAGAAGTCACATGACTATGAAGTTATCTCATTATACATTGAAAGGAATCGAGTGTTCAAAACCAATATTCTCAACTGCCGATTTTGATGACACATTCATTCACTCTTGAGACATAAAATGACATGAATCATGGACAGGATATTACTAAGTAACTTTGAAGGATTTACTATTTAGATGGTAATTATTGAATTGGGCTGTTTTGTAAACTAAGTAATCTCAACGGCAAGGAATATATTATCTTCTTTACTCAAGATCAAAGCTAATCTAAATCCAAACAATAATTTACACTTTTTTTGACACGGAAAGTAAAAATCCTATCAATATTCAGGCGTTTGGTAGAGAGACATACCCATGAAATTTATTTTTGCGCTTTGAAACTTTCTTTTTTCTAGATATAACGGATAACCGGTAAATTTGCTATTTAGTATCATTTTGAGTTTGTAACGAAAAAGATATGTAGATAAAAGACTACTTTTCAATGATATCAGGTTTGCTTATAACAAACAGGATTTGAAAGGAGTATTTTGTTGTTGAAGTGAACCACTAGTGACTTTATCGAAAAACTGATCCCTGTAGGCAGTTCTACCGTGAGCAGTCCATAAATTTTTCTCACCTGGTGGTGAGCTGGCAGCTGAGGAGTAAAGAAATCTTTAAGAAAATTAAGGTTTTGGGCTCTTATTAATGTATACTATTCCAATTTGTGAAATTTTGAAATGATGAATCACTCAATTTTTTTCAGACTGTGGGCCTTTGCCAGAGAACTTCCAACCCAACAAATGAGAACAATTTCAAGGTCATTGGATACTAGAGTCCTGTAGAGGACAGTTCCATACAAGACAAGGCTTCATCTTAATGACTATTGTGGACGTCTTTCAGTTTGGGATACAACCAAATCTCTGTCCATCTATATATCTGTATAAGACAATATGTGTATAAAAGTTCTATGCAATTAGTGTCTTTTTATGTCCTCAAGTTCTCTTGTGAGACTGATATTGAAGACCAAGATGTGTCTCTTAATTTTGTACTGGGTCTCTGTCTTTTTCTCTTTGTGATGGTATGTCAATTATGAACCTTGAAACCTGACTTTAGTTACTTGACTGTGTATGTTGTGTTGCTTCACTTTTTAAATGCTTTATGTAGAAAAATTTAACATCTTATTGATTCACAAATTTTGATGAAAGCTAGAGGTGTAATTGTAATGAGTCCCATAACCGGCAATCACAGGCTTTTTCACAATTGTACCTCAGATTAAAGGTAAAAAGGCATTAGGTTTATCCAGAATAGTGGGCGGTTGGCAAGTGTCCCTGGTGGGCACTTATACTTCTGTTTCTAATCTTTTACACTGAAGATATCATCTTACTATTTCCCCTTTTTCTTTGATGTCCTGTTTTTGTTGTTTGCAAATCGGTGGTCATCTTTTATCTCATGCCTTTTGGTACATAACTGCAGGGTCACAAGTTAAACGTACAGAGTAGTTTTGTACACAAAGGGGGCTTAAAGATCCTGGGTCTTTCTGGTCCATAATGCTGTTATGGGTGATGACCATTGCTTATTTTTGTTAGTGGAGAGGATAGTTTTTGTCATTGTAAATCATCTCTCTGTTGTGTCGATATGTGTTTTGGGAGATGGTATTTATTTTTTAGTTTAAATCATCTCTCTACTGGTTGTGGTTTGATCTGTTTCCTCTTTGAACTAATTCTATCATCTTACTTTCCCCTGGGCTCCTCTATGACCCTCATTTGTCTTGAGACCCTAAAACATCCCATGAACAAACAATTATCAAGAGTATGGGTGAAAAAAAAATATGACTGTTTTCTGTTTTGGCTCTTTTCTTCCCTATTGTCTTAATTTCAAATCAAATAAATTTTGTGGTGTTCAATTTGCCTGATATGAATATCTGACTTTTTTTATTTCCTTTATTTCTTTCCTTTTTTTTTATGATGTGAAAGCAATAAAATCTTTCATATCAGAAGCTGAGAGAAGAGACTTCTACTGAAAAAAAACCCAACAAAATGTGGGTCCTAAAATCTAGCTGTCTTTGATGTATATTTTATTCTATATTTATATGTGTACATGTGAGTGTGTATGCCAATGGATGGAATAATTATAACAGTTAACATTCCGTATTGATACTAATAATTGTAGAATATTATTATCGATGTTCTGCTTTGTGAATGAAGAGGTGCTCATAAGATTTTGATATGGGTCACATGCAATGGCTTAGACTTGAGTTCAACCCAAATTCAACTGTGTAGCAATTTGAACATATTTCATAGTTAGAAGTCATATGGAATAGCTAAGGACTACCCACTCTTATGGGAATGCAAGATTATTTGCCTTTTGAGATTTTCCTTGGGTTGTCACATTTTCTCCTCTGTAAATCATCTCTTGGTGGTGTTGATATATTTTTTGAGCGTTGATATTTATTTTTTAGTGTAAATCATCTCTCTGCTGTTTGTGGTTTGATCTTTTCTATCTTTTAACTAATTCTTTCATCTTACTTTCCTGTGGGCTCCTCTATGACCCTCGTGTGTCGTGGGGCCCTAAAACCATAAACAAACAAACAAACAAATTCTCCTCTTCTTTACCTTTTTTAAAAATATTTTATTCCCTTATGTTAATTTACAAAGGGGATTTGTTCTGTAAAGGCTTGTAAGCAAGTTAGGTGTGCACTTTTGACGGTTTGGGCTACGAGTGAGGGAAGACGTATTTTTAGTTCAGCACTCGCAGTGGGTTTGTTTTTTGTTTGTTTTTTCTTCTTCTTTTGTCTCTATCTGGTTATTAGATATTTCTCATGAGTATTGGACAATTGTTTTTGGTTTATTTGTTTGTTCTTTTTTGTGTGTAAATGATTTTCTGCAAGTTAATGTTCTTTGTGCTGTTTTTGCCGAAGGCAATATTTGTAGTTTGGATCGGTCATATCCAATATTTTGAATGCCATTGGTTTTTCAAAGCTTTTATCACTCTTTAAACTCTTTACTTTTTAAAGCTTTGTTATTGGGATGTGCCCTATCAATGTGTCTGGATGTTTCATATTTTGATCTTTTTTTAATGGTAGCCTTGTGGTTAAGCACTGTTGATCACAGTTTGTGGTTTATTGGGATTTTTTTCCCCTTTATTTTCTGCGAAGTTGTCTTGCTTCTCCATTTTGAATTATGCTCCCTCTTTTCTTTTCTGCTTTGTTTTGTGTGTGTGGAATTGTGCAAACAGTTCTTCCATTATGAATTGAAACGTTAAACATGCTGTAAATCTTGTACTTTGTTTCAAAAATATAATCAAACCAATTCCAGACTTAGGTGCAGAAACTTTGTCCATTTAACTTATTTCATAGGTTTCTTTCTTTTTTGTATCATCATCCAAAAAATATTGACACTCCATAAGTAACTTGGTGATTGTCTCTCTAGTTAGATAAATGTGGATTAGATTGTATATTTTCAATTTCAATGGTCTGATTTCAACCATTTGCATTGTTATAAGATGAATATTTGAATGATTTTTGGAGCAGCAAAACTACATAGTTACAAAATTTACCAAATTGACCATTGTCTGCTTTGTGTATTAAATAAATTTTACTTTTGTACTAACTTCAAAGTTGTACATGGGAACTATGTAGAATTCATATCATGTTTGAGGTTTAACCGGATTAACTGGTGGTATTGTCAGTAGAAGTGGTTTTGGTAGTAGTCCTTTAGTTGTGCTTGTTTTGGTAGTAGTCTTAGTAGTGGCTATAATGGTTGTAGTAGTCGAGGTGGTTGTAGTGATAGTAGTGGTCATGGTCTGAGAACTGGTGGTAGTGGTGGTAGCAGTGGTGGTGATAGTAGTGGTGGTGGTGGTTCCACAAATACCACAGCCACAACCACCCCCATCACTACTACTACTACTACCACTACCACTACTACTACCACCTTCACTGCATCCCTGGTTATCCTTCTTAACCTAGGAGGTTTCATTGAAATACATCAATCACTGGTATTGTTAGGTATTTGTAGGTGTCTACAACTCCAACCACTCCTCTAGGCAGGCTACTGATAAATACAAAAGAGTCCCTCTACGTTTTCAGGTTAAAAACATTTATATTTCAAACATTGTCAAATATGGAGTAACAAAAACACATTTCAATGACAGAGCAAAGGATTTGAACTAAAACAACAGTGGCAATTTCAATTATCCTTACAAAAACAAAATAAAAGTTAACAATGAGTAACATGATATAAAACAGAGTTTGAGCGAATCAAGCGATGGCCGATCATGGCTTTTATCAATCACCCGCTCCAAATTTAACATGTTAAAGAAAAACAAACAACCAGCAAAAACATTTCAATGGATACATAATATGGAAATAATCGTAAGAAAAGCACCCGTATTATGGAATATAATTGAGATTCAAATCTCTCATATTATCTATTTCATCTGTCAAACCTTTGAGCCAAGCATCTCTTGACGAACATGAAACGACATACACATTACTTAATTACGCACATCCTTATTAAACAGATACAAGTGTCATCGCCAATATTTCAATGCTAATGTAAAGAATTGTGGCCGGGAGCATTGTTTGTTTATTGGAGGTTTTAGGGCCCCATGACACACAGGGGTCATAGAGGAGCCCAAGGAAAAGTAAGATGATAGAACTAGTTATGAGAGAGAACAGGTCAAACCACAGTCAGAGGGGAGATGAATTACAATTTACATTAAAAAATAAATCATCTCTCTAAACACATGCATCAATGCAATGATAAAAAATATATCTCCAAGCAAAAATGAAACCATGGCCTCCACCCATAACAGCATAACAGCCATGGAAGACCCAGGATCTCTAGACCCCCCTCCCCCCTGAGACCTTTTTTTTTTGTTAGCCCGATGCCTTAATAGCAGGATTCCACTTGTTTGCCAATTTTAAAGTGTTGCCATCACTGAAGGTCTTTGAGTGCAAATTATAAAGAATTCTTATTCTTTTGATTCTTGACTGCATAAAAGCATTTGACTTCTTTCTACATTATGAAGTAATGCATGTATGTACAAAAACACGTTATTTTCACCTTTGATCAAGTTATTTTGGGAGTCAAATAAGCAAAACCCCTCAAAAAAATAATATAAAATACCAGTATATCAATACATTACGTATTGATATTTAATGGCTTTTTGTAAGAAAAGACAGATGTACATTTGGTTTCTGTGTCTTGTTGAACTTAATAGATGTCGACCTCGATTTCATTTTTCTCACTGGGAATGGCGGGCGTATTTTTTTCCATGCCAAATCATGTGCTTGTTATTCCTTACTGTACATCGATAGTTTTTCTATTTGCTTGATGACAACAACAGACACAGTGAATCTGAGATGTTTTTCAAGATAGTAATTCTGACTATATTTTATTACTGTAAGTTACAGTTTGTTTGCCAAAAATCAAGGGTTGCCATAACTGAGTTATTGCCCTTGAAATGTCATTAATGCAAAAGTCAAAACGACTTTATAAAATCACAAGTATACATGAAGAAATGTTACTAGGGTGATATAAAATGTCTTTTATAAAAAGAAAAGGCATCATTCTATGTTTGCAAATGTGTGTTGTAGGATCAACTGTTTTGAATAGACAAACCATTCACATACACTGGAACAATATGGCCGCCAATAAGGGATGACTCTAGAAGGAAAAAAATTAAAATGAAGTCTGGGTCGACATCTGTATTCTAAACAAGACAAAAGAATAGGTCTCAGAAATTCTCCACAGGACTGGGGAAGTGTTTACCCCACTGGCCCAAGGTCTGTCCCCAAGTAAGGAGAAATCCCCTTTGAAAGTTTGTTTTTCGATATATAATTCTATTATTTTATTTCAATTTTGAAAAATTTGTAAGCAATAATTTTAATTTTTTTACAAACTGGGCTATTATTGGGATATGATTGTCTGTGAAATGTTAGCCCAAATAGTGCTTGTTTTTTGTGGGTTTTTGTTGTTGTGGAAATGCACCCAACTCCCATTAAGGGGCGATAACTCTTTAATGTGCAAATAATTTTGCGCAATTTTTTCTGCTCATATCGCCCATATCATGTTCTTTCATCAAATTAAAGTGGAAAGGAGGCTGACCCACAAAAGTTTATGGTCTAATTTATGGGTGGAATACAATTGAAAAATCGCCGTTACATTTTTTTTTTTACTATACCGGTATGTTTCAATTATTTTTTTCAGTTTCTTTCACTTTTACTCATAAATATTATGTTTTCACTAACTAGGCTATTATCATATAATTGTCTAAATACTGCTGTGCATTTTAAGCCCAAATACCTTTTTAAAAAAAAAAAAAATTGTGAAAATACACCAAATAACCTTCAAGGGCCATAACTCAGTAATGGCAACAAGTGAAAATTGGGTGGAATCCTACTCCCAAGTTTTCCAACTTAAAAACAAAACAAAAACAAAAGGTTTCATGAATTCTCCTCGGGTGGAATGGGGGGGGGGGGGGGGGGGGGGTTAACCAACTCTCCCCAGTTTAGTTAGTATTATTTTGTGTGGAACTTGGAACTTAAGTGGACGGTTGTGAAATGTTATATCACTAAAAATAAGCGCAAAGGTTATGGTCAACACAGGAAGTCCATCCGCTCAATGGTTTACTAGCATCGTTTAGTGAAGAAGAATTAAAGGGGACTGTGGTGTCGTGTTCCCTTTGAACAAAACCTGGACTCTTAACACAACAACTGCCATAGTCAAAATAATATGATTGTATCAAATCAAAAAGCAACAAAGACGGAATGCATCTACGGCTGGGCAAAGCGGCAAACCCTAGGACTACGCAATCGCCATGGTTACCGTTGGATTCATCACCCTCCCCCTTCGCCCATCACTCTTTCGGCTAGTCACGCCTGACCTGCTGAGGCAAGTAAGGCGTAGGCGTCTGTTGTTGGTCTGCCATTACATTGTAATTTGTTTGCAGGAGAGTTGTACGGCAGGCTCAACCCTTTTGTCACGTGATCTCTCAATTTCAATGTGAAAACTAATTTACAGGATAAGTACAGTAGTAGGTTTACATCATCTAGCCCCACATAAAACATTTTACAAAAACAAACGCATAACCTTTGTTTGATAGCCCTTGCGGGAGTGTTAGTGTTTGGACTCAATTCCGCCCACTAAAATCATGTCAGGGGGAAATTAACTGAGAAGATGATAAGAGCCAACATATTTTAGGACCCTTTGTGTCAGAGTTCATGGAGATATGAATTACAAGGGTAAAATAACACTCAATATAAACGTTCACGGACGCATTCTATAATATAGAGCAGAGATATTTGAAGACTCAACAAACCCATTCAACCACATCATCTCTCAGACAACAAAGAACAATACCGCGTACGAAATCAAGACACACACAGACACACACAAATGATATGACAACGTTTGTCTTCAGCGGTTGACAATATAAATGACACACAGCGTTGGCCCTACTACAAGAAAGGGAGACGCTTGATGAAGATGAAGTACTTTCTGCTCTCTGCGTAGGTAATTGCTATAAATATAAAGACAATATTATCCCGCCAGTCTACATGCTCAGTATGAAGTAAGATGGGTGGATCCAATGGTCTAAAGATAAAAGCAGATGCAATTGCTGCTCCCTCACAAACTTCGAAATGGTGATATTAATTATTGACTCATGAAGTGAAAAAGAAATGTGGGGCAGTGATCAACAATTCAATATTTTACAAAACTTAATGTATTTTATTTCTGTGGGGGAGATGCGTCTTTCGGGTCTCGTCCCTTGGGAAGACATGGTCGACCCAGGCATCAGCCGCAGTGGGTTAGTACTCACTCCACACATGAGGTCGGTGGGGTGAAACACGTAAAGCGCCACCCGCTCTACCCCCCCCCCCCACCCCTTTTACCCGAGAAGGACACGACGCCAATGACCAAACCGTGGAACCACAGATTGATCTCACTCGTGCCAGGGATATGGAACTACTACTGCTGTAAAGCGCCTAGAACACTGTGGCCTAGAACACTGTGATGATCGTAAAAAAGCGCTATAAATATATATAAAAAATGTCCTTGTTCTTTTTTTTCTCCAGTTCACTATAATAATAGTTCGTTTCATCCTTCTTCATTAATTAATTACAGTCCAAAGTTTAGACCTGTTGGTAACACAATGTGGTGACACAAAGATGAGCTTGGATGAAAACACTCCACAATCAGGCAATAAAATTGTTGCCCTGGTTCAAGGATGACTGATTATGACTAATGACAAAATCAGTGTTGTAGCGTAAAGGATGTTCTTTGTTTGTTTTTAGTGGTTTTAGGGCCCCGCGACACAAAAGGGTCATAGGAGCCCAAGATGATAAATTTATTTCAAACAGTAGAGATGATTTACACAGGGTTGTTAAGCCCCCTTTGAGTACAAAAATACTAAGTACATTTGACTTGTCTCCAGTTATGTACCAAAAGGTATGAAATAAGGGATGACCACTGAGTTGCAAACAAGACAACAAAAACCGGACACCACATACAAGGGTAAAATAAGAGGATAGGTCCAGAATGACAGTAACAGAAGTCGAAGAGCCCGCCAGGGACACCTGCTAACCGCATGCCCGGGTGCAAAGATGGCCAATTATGAAATCTAACACAATCAGTTATAGAAAAGCGTAAATGATGTCCGGAGAAAGCACAGGAATAACCAACGTAGGATGACATGACAAGAAAGATAACACAAAAACGAAAAAGCAGGCGATTCTCCTTAAGAAGGCGATGACAAAATGAACAAAACAAAACCCCAAACACGAATCTAGGACGATGACTTCTTCCAAACTTACGTAATTTTAGACCGACTAATGATTCCTTGTGGACGAGTTTGGGTCATGGGTGGTGTACGGGTTTCATATAATGTTGGTCTGTTTCTTGATATAAATAAAAAATGTATTCAGACGTTAATTATATATAAAAAAATGATTCCCCCAAAACTATAGAACACACATTGATAATATTTGTTGTGACGACGATGATGATGATGATGGGGGTGGTGGTGGTGGTGATGATGATGATGATGATGACGACGATGGTGATAATCGTGAGGATTATGTTGAGGACGACGACGATGATGATGATGACGACGACGATGATAATGACAACGACAATGACGACGATGATTATGATGACAGCGAAGACGACGACGACGACGATAATGAGCAAAAGAATGATAAGAAATTAATGATTTTCAGTCGCAAAGGTAGAGTGCAGATTTGAACTCTATAAAACATGAAAGCCGCGTGTCCTGAGGGTCAACGTGAAATCAAACCAATGGTTTGATAAACTAATACAATGGTTTCGAATGATCAGAATGCTACAAACCTTTTCACAAAGTCATACACCATAAACTGGCGGCACCTGCCTACTGCATTGCCCATATATTAGCATACAGAGAAACTGTACACATCTCTGGGGAGCAACCCTTTGACACTTTACACAGCGGAACAATGTACTCGTAGATAAAGTCAAAGTATTAGCATTAATGTAATCCCCACACACGTGTCTGTTGTAGTATCAGTCGTGTCTTGTCAACACGTGTGTAAACATCACAATGACACCCCTCCCCATTGTTTTTGTTTGGATTCCACCCTTTTCGGTCGCAATGAATATAGATTCTCTCTCTCTCTCTGCCTTCATCCCGTCCTCCCTCTCCCCCTCTTTCTCTCTATTCATCCCTACCTCCCTCTCCCTCCTTTCCCTCCCCCTTCATCCCTACCTCTCCCCCCCCTCTCTCTCTCTCTCTCTGCCTCCTAAAAACAAACAAAAACCCAATCAGTAAAAAAAAAATGATAATGATGCGTGACTATCACACGATACGAGTTACACATACACGTAATGGTGTGAGGGAACAGTCACATAATGAAATTAATAATAATATGAATAACGACAAGAACAATAATCTGCCCCACCCGCACACTTCCTAGCTTGCCAACTCAACAACGCCCAATTGTAACGGTATTTCATGCCAAAGGATGGCGTTACATTTTGCTTTTGAAACCCACAACCTTGTCTAGTTCTTCAAAGTACGAACGGAGCTTGTACTTCACACAGCCACATCGAACAATATATCCAGCTTTATTGTGATTTATTGCCTTTTTGTTTATCGGAGGTTTTAGGGCCTCACCAATACAACGCACGAGGGTCATAGAGGAGCCCAGGGTAAAGTAGGATGATAGAAAAAAGTTTAAAGAGAGAACAGATCAAACCACAAACAGAAGAGAGATGATTTACGCTGAAAAAAAAAATAGTATCTCTAAAAACACATTTTGACACCACAAAGAGATCGTTTGGAAGCAAAGTCAAAATGGAACAATCCCCCCCATAAAAAACCCAACAAAAACAAACAAACAAAACAGAAAAATAACAACAAAAAGAACAAAACAAAACAAAAACAAACAAACAAACAAAAAAAAAAACCCCAACAAATTTCAGGCTTGTGAGGTAAGGGAAGAAAAAGAATGTGAAAGCGAAAAGTGGTTCGTTATTAAGTTTCAATTCAAGGTAAAGTCATGAACCCCTACCCAGGAATGCGGTTAGACTTAACGACTCTCTGTGGGCGAGTTTAGCTTTGTCGCCATCTTTTCTGTTTGCACTTGCAGTCACACAGCCGTTAATAAAAGGCATCGAATTTCTAAACTGATCTTTTAAAAACAAAACTCGCAATTTACGCCTCATCAAAACATGTCTTGTTTTTTTGACTGATGACAAACGCGGACACAGACAGACGTTTGTGCCTCACAACCCAGGCACACGTTGTGTATTGACCAGTTTTTGTGTTGTGTTTTGTTTTAAAGAAAAGGAAAATTGAAGAAGTATGAGAAAAATGTAGCAGTTGCAACATCCACTGTGTCAGCTCTCTCTCTCTCTCTCTCTCTCTTATTTTTTTCTGCTCCTTTCTCCCTTTTCGCAACCTTTTTACAAGATAGTCTAATTTTTTTTGGGGGGACGTGCTAAAGTGCGTATCCATAACAGAGGTTTGATAAGGGTAGCCAGGAAAAAAAAATTAAAACAAACCACACAACAACAACAAATGAAAACCCCACAAAACCCCAACCCAAAAATAAAATCCCCTACCGAACAAACAAACAAACAAACAAACAAAGACAAAGCACAACCCAACAAACAGCCTTTTGAATTGATTTCTGAGCTGGGACCCACCACGGCAAAATAATCCATACTATTATAGGTAGTCGATAGGCTGGAAAGGTCCGGCCCGTTTCCGGAATAGTTCATGCATGTTTGCGCTCGCTGCCAATATTATTCCACCGCATGACAGTTTCTCCATCAAATGGTTCTGTTGTATTTGTTTGTTTATTTGTTTGTTGTCTTTCAGTTGTTTTGATTTCAATTACGAGTGAAATAAAAGCTGAAAACAATCCGTGATGGTCGGCGTGCGATCAATAGGAAAACGTGAACGTCGACTACGATAAATAAATAATTCACAATCTTTGATTCAAGGTGTCTGCTCCCCGCCATTACTTATGTGAATGCAGTTACAGTTACAGTGGGGGCACTTCAAAGTCTGCAGCACGACCAGTGCAGGGTTGGGGTTGTGTGTGCAAGGTGAACAACACACGGCACAGCCCGGAATCGAACCCACAACCCACAGCCCCTCAGTTGGGGCCCCCTTTTACCCTGGCGTGTTGTGGTGCCCTAAAACGACCAACCAACCAACCATCCAACCAACCAGCCAACCAACCAACCAACCAACCAACCAACCAACCAAAAACCCTCATTCATGTTTCTGACGGCTAAAACACGAGGCTGGTTACATTTTTTGCAGTTTCGTTTCAGGCTACAGTTACAATAATATCCAATTAAAAAAAAAAATACATTATTTTGCCCGCGTAATAGAAAGATAAAATGATAAAAAAAAAAAAAATAAACAAAATAATAGACACGTATTTGTAAGGTTCACTAGCAGCAACATACAACCCCCCCCCCCCCCCCCCACACACACACCGACGCACACACTCGAGAGACTCCAAACAGCCCAGAAACATGGAAAAGTGCACGCATCATTTCAAGAGGCAAAATCAAACGAAGTTTTCCACAGCGACACAGAACCCGTATTTTCAGCTTTCCAATATCTTGGCAGGAAATGATTCAGTCATGTAGTTCAATAAGTCAGATGAATGCCGGGGACAAGGGGACAATTATTGAATGGAGGTATAACGACGATGGGGTGTACGTACCAACAAAGCTGTCGGCAGGGAGTAATTATGCGATATGTCGACTAGAAATTAGGTATGAGCATAAATTATCATCATATCGAATATGAAATGGATGGTTTTAAAATACAACTTCTTATTTTTCATATATTATGCACCAAAGAATAAAGCACAAAAGCATAAGGATGCCTATTATGTGTTCATTTTGTTGTTTGTTAAGAAACAGGGAAACACAAAATGGATCCAAGAGGATATTATGTGACGGCAAATGATGGGCTGGTAACATTTTGATAGTATGTACCGAACACAGGATGTTAAACACGTTTCTATGAGATGGGTCGAGTAAAAATTCATACTTTGTTATCAGAAATACCTTACATTTTTCGTCATCGAATTCTGACGAATGGTGCTGGGGGTGAGGACGTCGACCTGATTGAAGTCGACGACTTTTGACTGGATGGACGTGGCTGTGGAGAGGGTGAGGACACCGTACATCTATAGTCACACAAACCGTTCATTGTGTAGGTCTGTAGCAGTGGTTATGACGTCATCAACAAGGCTGATCCGTTAGACAGTGCCAGGCCGTTTTGTTGTGCTGTAGGTCCGACCAGGCGGAAATAACGGGGACTGTTTTGTGCAAGTTGACAATAATAATAAGAATAATACGCAACACATGTCAGCACATGCAACAATTCTCTGCACGGCCTTGAGCACGGGGTGCCTTTTACTGTTTCAGTCTTCTTGAGTGGGAAAATAATAATAAATGGCAAAAAATCCAATGCATGATGCATCATCATCATCATCATCATCATCATCCTCATCAGCATCATCTTCATCATCATCAACCTCCCCTGATAGTTTCAACTGTTCTCCGTGATCGTTTTAATGATCCAGGGCAGATAGCTGGAGACTTTACTGTAGATACCGTACTTGCCCTTCAACCCGCAACCCTCACCGTAGCTGGTCACACCGTAGATGGTGTGCCGACCCCGCCGGTTCTCGCACAGCAGCGGCCCGCCACTGTCCCCGGCGCAGGAATCGATCCCTCCGCGCTTATACCCCGCACACACTTGGTCAGACGTGATCTTATATTTGAAGACCCGCTGGCACCGCTTGTGCTTGACCACTGGCACTTTGGCCTCGTTGAGAGCAGACGAGCCGTAGAGGTGGGAGCTTTTGATTTTCCCCCACCCGACAATGGTGCACAGTTGGTTTTTCCTGGGGAAGAAGCTGGCGTCGGGCAGACAGGCGAAACCGAAGGAGGTGTAGGCAGGCGGCTTGCGGGTCAGCTTGATCAGGGCGATGTCGTTGGTGATCGTCTGGTAGTCGAAGTCTGGATGCGGGAAATCTTTTTCCGGTCGTATGTCCTCCTCGCCGTAGTCATAATCCTGAAGATGGTAAATGGAAAAAAAAGAGGGGTGAAATGTGAATATCTATCTGATGATATGGTGGCTGTTATAAAAACAAACACAAAAAACAACATTACTGTAATTGGTACTGGGTGGTTCATTAAAAACGCAACCTATTGGTGATACGGTAACTCATTTGTAAAGGTGTTCGACCCGTAAACCCTGGCCGTACGGGGCTATCATGGTTGACCATCCATGGACCAGACGGGTGACTCTTGTGGGCATCCAGTGTAAGTTCGATGAATAATCTGTTCCCTTCATGGGTGTTTAGGCCAATTTTTTAAAATATTATCATCACTATTGGAGAAAGGAAAACATTTAAAAAATCACTTAGCTTTTCATTTGTGCTTCAGTGGATGACTTTTTTTTTTTTTGCTGTTTGATTAACTTCTCTTCTTTGCCCATTGCATTGTTCAGATTGTTTATGAACACCCACCGAACCTCCTCAGTTTTGGCAAACACCGATCACAATAGTTATTGAACAATCGGCAATTCGAACACAATCATTATTGGCTGGGGCATGCTGTCGGAATGCAGGCAGCTTCTGTGTATGCCCAGAACCCAGAACTGCACTCGGCTGGACAGCAGCTCGAGGAATAGGAAGAAGAGGACCCTGGAGACACATCATACAGGGAGAGCTGAACATTGGCGTCCAAACAGCTGACAGACGGAGTTGGAGGGCTCTGCTAGATGTCTTATGCGCCCCAAGGCTCGAGAAGTAAGTAAATAAGTAGGTAAGTAAGTAAGTAAGTAAGTAAGTAAGTAAGTAAGTAAGTAAGTAAGTAATTGTGTACGTGTGTGTGTGTGTGCGCGTGCGTGCGTGCGTGCGTGCGTGCGTGTGTGTGTGTGTGTGTGTGTGTGTGTGTGTGTGTGTGTGTGTGTGTGTGTG
>JBCIKM010517838.1:0-29162 GCA_039654465.1 Melibe viridis | reverse complement strand
TCTCTCTCTCTCTCTCTCTCTCTCTCTCTCTCTCTCTCTCTCTCTCTCTCTCTCTCTCTCTCTCTCTCTCTGAAGCAACTGAAAAACACATTAACATCTGACCATATCTTAAATAGATAATCGTCACAAGAAACTAGAAAAGCATTACTATCCAGAATCAAGTGTCATTTACGATGCCTAGTCATTAAAATTTGTCAAAGTCATCCCTGTGAACTCATAAAATGTTATACAACAAATTGTCTCCTATTTCTTTCAGCTATTTGAATTTAAGGCAAATGAGAAGATGGAAAGGGAAACAAAGAAAGAAGTCTTTAAATCAGTAAAAAAAAAGTGTCTAATAAGTTCAAGGATGCCGTGATTTTGTGGAAAATGTAAGATTGTAGTAGATTCTCATGTCAATTGTTTGCCTCATTAATATTTTGTTTTAGTGTTTTAGTGTTTTAGTTGCTTGGAACTAGCTATGATGCATCAATTTCTGATTTGAAAATGCGGCTTAACAAATGGATTTCATTTAAATTTCAAAACTTCAAAATAAAAGAATAATCAGCTGCATAAAGTTGCAATTGTCATTGGACATAATTTCTCTCTGTCATGAGTCTTGATTGAATCTCTTATAAATCGCTGTTCACTATTTGCATCACGTGGGTCAGTGTATTAATGATACCTGATCAATGAACCTCTTCATAGGACTTTAAAAATCTATTTATAATCTTTTGATAATTCTTCAGTTCTTTACTTTTAAAACTTTTTTTTATTTATTTATGAATTCATCATCTGATCAAGGTCAAAAACATTACCCAAGTAGGTGAAATAAAAATCAAACTCTTATTCAGATGTGCTGAAAAGACTTTTTTTTTAAAGAAGTAAATTTAAAAATAGACATCTTTTAAATCTTAAAGGGCTCTATTTATCCATTGTATGATTATAGAGAGAACATTGTCACGGCTTGCCAGAAAACTATCCTGGCTCTCTATCTCTTCTTAAAAAAGCAAGCAGTTGAAACTATGATGGTGTAAAGGTTTACTACTATCAAGAGTAGGAGAATAAGTTTGCTCTTGTGTACTTACGTCTTTGTTCTCAGAATCTAATTCCTAGAATGATATCATCATTATAGTTATCATTACAAGCCACAATATACATACTTTTTGTAAACTGCCTTTGCTTAAGTAAAAATAAGACAAAAAGGTCACTTTACAACACATTATTACTACCATAATACCATACCTGATCAGTGGATCTGAAAAAAACAGACTTTGAAGGAATTGAAGACTGAGATTACTTCAATGCATTTGAACCAGCACATAAAGTTTTTTATAATGTTCATTTCATTTTAAAACTAACTTACATTTATTTTTATTTTAGACTGAAACAAAGCATCTCTGTCAGTCGTCAACTCATCTTTTGAGTGGTCTGGAGCATACAGCTTGTAGTTGAGCAAGTTCATAGCCCTTGCCAGGGTGTGGTAGGCTTTGGTTTTACCACTTCCTGACATGCCAACCAGGATCACTGGAGTTTGACTTTCCAAGGCTGAATGAAGTTGCAAAATCTGAGAAAAGAAAATGTTTCAAACATTCAAAATACAAATTTAGAATTTTAAATAAGCTTGTATGTGTAGGGTGCATTTTTATTATTTTATTTACTGTATACAAATTTCACATCTGTATATATTGTCCTTTTTTGCTATGGTGCATAAAAGCAGGAATAAGAAAATTGACACAAGATTTCAAATTCAATACAAAACGTAAAATTCTAAGTTTGCTGAAGGAAACAATATCATGAGAAAAAAACACCCAACTTCCTCACAAGTCTACTATTATTACAATCTAGATCTGAGCGTAAATGTCTCTCAGTTAATGGTGGGTTATCTTTCTGCCACAATGGTCAATACAACTGATATGAATCAACCAGGTGTGTATATCAATGTTTGTCGTGTAAGTCTGAAGTCTATGGTAGGGATATTTTCAGGTAGTCTTGATAAAATGGTCATATCTCACTTGTCTTTTAGCACAGCACATTGAAACTTTGCATCTGTAATGTTAGATGGTAATCATTAGTTATGCCTAGTTTTGTTAAACTACGTTAATTATAACATGGTATTTTAGCACTCTCGTTTTGGGCCTTTATTTTCACACAACTGATATAAACCCAAAATACATAAAATTTATCCTGAGATGTTCCATCAGAGATTGATATTAACACACTAAAATATTTCATAAGAAAAGACAAACAGTACAAGAACATTTTTTTTAGAGAAAAAATTTCTATCGCACTATGATTAAGATTATGAAGATCTGATGATTTCGCAACTTAAAAAGAAAGACAAAGGAAGTTTATCCCACACTGACCAAAAGAAAGGGGGCAAAACCACTGAATACCTTCTTTTATTTTTAACCGTCACGATATTTGAAGCTTGATGAAAAGACTTACTCGAGAAAACAAATGTTCATTAGTCTCCATGAAATCCTCCTTGAAAACTTCTTGTATGGCTGATGCAACTTGTTGGTTGATAGAGGAATACTTTGCTTTGCTTTGCTGCATCACAGCTTGTGGAAATACATCTCTTAAGATGTCCAAAAACTGGTTTGTATCATTTTCAGTTTCAAAATAGGTAGGTAGGATTTCTTTCAGTGCAAAGACTAAGCTATGCTCCTCTGCAACTTTAGAGACTTTCTCTGCACTACTGGCAGTCCACTCTGTACCACCTAAATTGAAAAAAAGAGCTATTCAGCAAGCTTATTTATGAAATAGAAAATATGATGCATAAGCAAACTTAAAAATAAATAGCTCTCATACTTAACATTCAAAGTTTAAGTGAATAATGCAGTTTAAAATAAAAGTGACAAAATTGGCTTAAGAATTCATAACTTAATTAAATATTCAAATCAATAAAAATGCAAAAAGAGTTTTGCCTGAGGTTTTAACCAATAGCATCGCTATTTATTTTATTGACTATTGTGGCTTTCTTTTACATTATTTAAAACGGTTTTCACTTTTAAAACAATCTTTTAAAATTCAAAGTCAATGTCTTCCTTACTTCCTCCATCCTCAGCTGTGATGAAATGCAAAAAGTGTGAGTCAACACGTTTTGCTACAGCCAATAAAAGAATGCGTTTTACTTCTCTTAAAAACACTTTTTGTTGATCTCGACAGTTCATCTGTTGACAGATAGCATATAAATCATGAAAAATCAGACATATTTAAACTGTCTGTTAATAGATTGTGATTGTTATTAAAATTCTTCAAATCCATCTTTCAAAGCAGAACTTTAACAATGCAGCCAGATGAGTCTTACTTCATTATCAAATTATTTACACTTGTTTTTGGAGTTTTGTTTTATTTCAAATTTGGATCCTGCCATCCATTCAAAGCTAATGGAGTTTTTCAAAAAAAAGAGATAAAAGAATTATCATCATGAAAATTAATGCAAGAAGCAATGCACGTTTCAAAAGAAAAATAAACGGTGACACCAAAAAATTAAGTTTAAAAACAAAAATTAATATATAAATTACTGTGAAGAATTTAATTAATTCTGATAAAATATTAAATGGAACTCGTTAGTTAAAATCTACTGTTAATAATAATAAGATCATAAGGAGGATTATGTCTTATTCTAAACTCTTGCCTGGTTTTGCATTAGTTTGAAAAGGAGCATTAGTTTCTTGGACCACAAAGTGTGTTCTTGGAATCCATAGCTTTGCAAGGAAACAGAAATGATCCTCTCTAGGTCAGGTATAATCATGGCACATGGTCTCATTAGGATCTGGATGGTTATGTAAAAGTAATTCAAAATCATATTCATATTTAGATGGTCTATACATTTCAAAATAAATAATCTGAGCTTTGGCTATAAAAAAAAAAGTGTGGTCTACTTTTTTTTATAGATTTGTAAAATTACAGATTGGAAGATGTATCTAAAAGATCATATTATTTTCCTAAGTTTTACAGTCAAGCATTCATAATCACATGAGACAAATTTAAAATAGGTAAAAGATCTTCCACTTACTCTGAAACTGTATGGTATGTCAGAGGATTGTGGATTGTTTGCATTGAGTGTCATGAAGCAGCCAAAGTTGGCACTGGCTTGGATCAGTTTGCCATTAAACATGACATTGCCAAGCATCCTGTGCTCATAAAGCGATTCAGTGAGCAACTTGGAATAGTCAGGGGAACTGCGTCTCTTGTTTGATTTCACATGCTCTGAATAAAAATTGTAAATTTATTAATGTGATGATATATCAAAGATATTTTTGCCTCATATCTCCCTACTCATTTTAAGCCTTATCCAATCCAATCCATTGAGTCACAGCTCCATGAGGTTGAAAATAGATAATCGTGACTCATCACTTGAGCAACTTAGTAATTATTAATGTCCGGAAATTTAAGTAAAAAAAACAGTTGCGTGTATGCATATTTTAAGTCTTTGACTCACTCAAAGTTTTTGAGTCTTACAAAAACCTGATGCAATCATAAACATGTGGCATAGGTATTGGTTGCTCAAATACTCTTGATCAAAAAACAATTTTGAACTTTTAAGAAAGTAAAGCAATTCTGATCCATCTCATTAAAAATTAGAAAAAAATTCATATTCATTGTTTTGCTTATATTCCTGTAATCATTAAAAAGAAAAAAAAAAACACCAGTAAAGTATATATTTTTTGCTATATCTTATTAAACAGCCTTTCATCTCAAACGACATGAATTTGGACATCTCAATATTTTCAATTGAAATAAAATTGTTGAGAACACTCTCGGGGTGTGTTGTGAAATAGTTTCACATTGGTTACAATCATTTGATTAATATTGAAGAATGCTATTTTGTTTTACACTCTTTACGTCAAATTCTGCTTTTTATTGGTCAATCATAAAAGAAAACCTTCTTACCATAGAATAAAGGAGGTGGCCTGTTGCTCTTGTACAGATCTGATTCCTTTATCTCAACCTCACGTTCAATGGAATGTCTTCTACGCTGATCTCGCTCTGCAACCCATGTGTCCTCAAAGTATGTCACCAAACCTTTTTCCTGTGAATACATGGGAAGTTTATCTCTTTAATAGAAATCAATGGTCGTAACTTATAAATCTTAACCATTCCTTTTCAACTTCAGAGCATCTCTTTATAACACAGAAGTAATGTCTCTTTATAGTTGTTTCCAAGCGCTGCTGAAGCATGATTATTCTTTTTTTATACAAAAATAAAGATAAACATTTTGTAGTAGACATAGAAACAAATCTCACATTGAAACCATGAGGCACTGTGCGCTGCCTTTCCATAAATGGTGTTTCTTCCGCCTCTACATTAGGCAAAGGATGGAGGGTGGTAAGAGAGTTGCGCCTGATCACTTTGTCTCCCATTCCTTTCTGTAAAACAGAAATTCCAAGACAAACAAGAGCTTATGAAACATCTCCTCTTGCAACCCAGCTAAGGAATAGTATAAAATGAATAGATGTTATAATCAATTCTTTTTTATAACATTTCCTCAGATTAAGTTACTTTGTCTTCAAAGCAGGTTACATGATTTTAAATCATGGTAATTCAATTTGAATGAGTTCTTAGGATAAGATAAGATAAAATAAGATAAGATAAGATAAGATCAGATCAGATCAGATCAGATAAGATGGTATAAGATAACATAAGATCACATAACATAAGATAGGACAAGATAAGATAAAATAAGATAAGACAAGATAAGATATACTTCTTTGATCCAACTGGAAATTATACTGTGTATTATATTGTCATAATAGTATTTAGAAATATTCTATAAAAAGATACAATGACATGAAGCTAGTTGACAAATTCTCACTTTGTCTTTGAAAATTGATGGTAAAAAAAAAAAAAACAACCACAAAGGTAGAAAAAAAACATTTTCTTTGCTGAAATTTTTAATTATAACTGACATCAAAACTTGAACTTTCAAAAGCAGATTTGGATAGACAATAATCTGTCTTTTTGTCATGTTTGTGTCAAAACAGATGAAATCAACCCAGCGTGCATTGCAAAATTTGTCATGTAAGAGTGATGCATTTCCTCAGTCTCTGATATGGGTATTTTTGCTATCCTGTATTTTAAACAGCCATATCTTAGTACCCCACTAATTCAATTCCTTGAATGTGTAAACTTTAAATGTTAAAACCTATGCATGCAGAGTTTTGTCACATGATATTTCTTATTTCCTATTTCTTATGAGACCTTTTTTGAGTGCTCCGGTTTTAGGCCCTTTTTTTTTCTTGCACCTAATCTATATCATAGCAATTGCCACATTGACATCAAAGATAAAAGAAAAGAAATATGAAAGGTGGGTAAACAGAAATATGAAACATCAAAAGAAGAGAAAAATGGAAAATAATAAGATTCATACCTCTTTCACTTCTACAAAACATACAATATGTTTAATAACAATATCAGTAACTTTCAATTGAGTTTTTTTATGAGTCTGTGAGCATAGCAAAAGTTTTTTAAAAATTGTTCAAAATCATTATTTGAACCCAAGCGTTTTCTCAATACCATATTTCAATCACAAAGGCTTTTTATGTAGTTTGTCAACAAACCAAAGGAGAGAATGAAATAAGAGAATGATAAAAGGGTAAAGTGATACTATTCTGCAATTCCCAGGATTGAATGGTATACATAACATTTAAGACAGATGAGCAAAATACTAGTCTATATATTTGTGACAAATAATAAAAATATGTCATGAGAGAAATTGGACATAGGTTATGCAAAAGAACTTTGACATCGCTTCTTTCCACAAGTAAAATTCCTTAAGAAAAAATAGAGGAACTCAAAAGTGCAAAAAACAATATACTAGCAGTCATTAATAACGCAACACCACATTTCTGACCTCGTATAGAAGGAAATATTATATACTACCTTCAAATAAATTCCCAGCAATTATTTAAACAAATTATGGAACTAATCACATTAAAACCTTGCCGCTAGTGCCTCTCTTGACTAAAAATGTGGGTGTATCTGCCCTTGACATCGGCACTGTTTCATGCAGTTGGAAAGTCTTTGGAAAAGTTTCCGGTCCATATTATTCCGTTCTATTTTGAGCACATGCATCAATACTGTACATTGTTGAAGATATGTTGAAACACTCATCGTCCAACTTAAAAATCAAACTCATATGCTTTGATTGGCAAGGAATAAATCAAAATAGCTTTTGTTGGAGCAAAGGAGTAGATCTCCATCTTCTATCTCTGACAATGAAGATTTACCTTTGCCTTTGTCAGCTTAATAACTTTGTGGCACTCTCACAATGAGAGACCACCTGTTTCCAAAGGTTGCTTCACTAACACAACAAAATGATGTGGTTACACTTATTGGTCCTTGACTTCAATCAGTTGTTGAAAACATCTGAAGAGCAGTTTGAAAATCATTCCAAAGGTGGTCCAGCTTTGTTTGCCTATCCTGCAATTCAGTTGTCAAACTTGGCTGACCATATCAAGAGCATTCCTACGCATATCCTCACCAGCTTGATTCAACTTCAAAATTTTGTAGTGGTTACCAAAAATAAATTGCTTTGCCTCCTAAATTCTTAAAAATCTACTTCGATCCATTCCATTTCTTCATTTGTTCATCCCGGCATTTGAAAAAAAAAAATACTAACAAAAGATAATTTGATCATTTGTAAATCACCTTTTCTTTTCCATCTACAGAAGTAGAGTATGGTGAACTTTATTGCAGTCCTATAATAAAAAAAAAGGCTGAGCAGAAAATTGTAAATTTGCATGTGATAAGCATGCAAAATATACTGCAGAGCACACATTTTAAAAAGTCACAAACATTACCAAACAGATGCCCATGGTAAAAATTGTTCAGTTTTGTTCACTGTATTGGTTTTAAAACAAATAAGAAAGTGTTGCGGAATTAATGGTTATCGCTATACATGTATAAAGAGGAAGAAAAATAGAACATATAACTGGAAATTCATTAAAACATCTGAAAGAAGGAAATTAGATATGAGCTTGAATGAAAAGACAATCAAAGTGGTTTTCTTTTCAAATAATTGCAATGCTAGCTTTTTATCTCAATCACAAGGATCTCAATCTATAAATTTTCTTATCCTTTTACATGCTGTTGAAAAAAGAATTTTTGGAAGCTTTGATGCAGGAATAATTCTGAAAATAAAAACAAAAATTTTCCCAAAATTTCTTTTCATTTTTGTTTTCTTTTGATATTAAATATCCATTACTAACTTATCATTCAGGAAGTCAAGTTAAAGGTGCATTCTTTGTTTCATAGGGAGGTAGCTTTCATTGAACATCAATAATTTCAACAGCGTCAAATTCAAAAACTGTGAATTTATCATAAAAAGTATATTTATATGTATATAATGGAACCTTTAAAACAAAACCCAGATATCTTTCTCCATCAATACAGACAACTAAGAAGCAACTTGTCTAAGTGCATGTAGACTATGCATGAGGTGATTTCCAGAATGTATTGCCACCTACCATAGCAAAAACCTGCAAAAAAGGAAGATAGTCCAGAGGAAAAATAGGAAGATTAAAATTAACAAGTTATGTTATCTCCTACTTCCGTTATGAAGGTCAATTTCCTGACATGCCACCCCCCCTCCCCCCTCACAAACCCCCACCCTCTTCCTCTTTCAATTTATTTTTCTTTCCATGCATCTTCATTCTGACCAATCAAACAAATGATCTATGTGAAATTAGAGAAAAGAAAAAAAAACTGCAATGCAAAATGACAAAGGAGTTTGAAAAATTAAAAAATGGAGAGAAAAAAAACCATAGACAATGTCAAATTCACTTGATCTCAAGAATTAGGGTTCAATTTAATATACTCCATATCTATGGTTTTGATATTTTTAAACAGCTTTAGTGACAACAGGTGATTTAAGAAAAACTAAAAAGAATCAAAACCTAGAGGACAACCTCAAAGCACAGTGACCTTAAAGAAGTTTTAATCATTCTTTTTTCTCTCTAACTTAATAAATATATTTTGAAAGGTTTTAGTACAAATCCTACTGATTAGATCACATTAAAATTGGATTAATAAAAGTAAAAATGAAACACTATCACAGATCATAAAACTAATCATGAGAAGAAAGACAGGGGTTAAATTTAATCATTATAATATTAAGTATTAGTATCAGTTTTAGGTAAAAACCTAAATCATGGCAATCATTTCAAGTAATATTTTAATGGAAGTCACAGTTGTGACAGAAGAGGTAGTAATAATGATTGCCTTACAAAGCAGCCATTAAATTCAGAGAGAAAAGTATGAGCTTGACTTTGGAGCACTTCACTTTTTCCCTCATAATATTCAGTGCAAACTCAAGAAACTTTTCCCCCTTTTTTATTTAATTTCAAAATGATACTGTATCATATATGTGCCTTCAGATTCATACTAAAATATACAGTACCTTATCAAAGTGTGAATGCCCTCTAATCTGGTATTGGTTTTCACTGTTGACATCCAATGTTCTCAAGGCTGTTCGCAGGTAATCCAATTGCTGTGCTGTTACTGACATGACACCTGTAAAGACAATTAACCTGGAGCTCACCAAACTAATAAATAAGCTAAATTTCCAAATAAAGACCATAGTAATTGGATTTTTGGTGAACAATCAGATCAGTTTTATCAAGAAAAAGAATTTTATTATTTCATCATATTTTTTTTTATATTTCCCGAACAACACATGGAAGTGAGTTGTTGTCAGTTGACATCTGATTTACACCATTATTACAGGTCTTGTTGATGAAATTGTATCTAAATTTAAATAATAATTTGAAGTATGAAAGACTTTGTGATAGAGTTTCATTCAGAACAAATTCTAATATTCAGCATGGAAAACCTAGTCATAATATATTTGGATTTTGTCCAAACCTTTTGTGAGGCGATCAGTATCATCAAACAAAGCCCAGCAGCCTGACTGCACCATACCAGTTATGTACTGAAGCATCATGGGAAATGTGACACTCTCATGACAAGTAATTGAAAACAAACAACGGCCCAAAAGCTGAAAGATTTAAGAAAAATAGATTGTGTCAAGATCATGTCAGACATTTTAATAATTTTAAAAGCAAAAAAAATGCAATGAAAGAAATAGCCGGGGCCTGCTAAGGCACCCATTGCCTGCCCACTGCCAGGACAGCAAGCATACCAACGGAGCCATCCCCTGCTCTTAAATGTGGCTTCAGACTCAGCAATAAACCCAAGCCATGACATCATGACAGTGACTTCCGCTGAAAAAACTCAGGCACAATTCACTCCAAGCACCCCTTATGTTTTTTAGCCATTTGTTTCCATTTTTTAAATTAAGGCACTCAATTCTATTTTCTTTCATTGAGGATCAATTTGATAATATTAATTTTAGAGACTTCATGATGGGCTATGATACCTTTGCAAGTTCCCGGACAGTTTCAGTCTTGCCAGTGCTGTTTGGCCCAATCAAAGTTGCACAGTAAAAAGTTTTCAAAGCATGGCCAAGGGACAGGAATGCTCTCTCTGTCAAGGGAGTGATTACCAAGTGGCTCCCAGGTCCAAGATATTCATAGTCATAGCTGAAAACATTGTCAAGTTGTTGGACATAGCAAGTGCTGAACTGATAATCTGTTGACACAGTAGTTAGTGTTCTTGTAAGTTTTGGCGCTTCCTCAGGAACTGAAAAACGACAAACAGAGAAAATACTTAAATGGGTATTTGAGAAATATGTTTGTAAAAATTCCCATTTCATATCATTTGAATCAATTTTTATGTTCTAAGATAAGTTTTTTTCCAAAAAGATGATCAAGAGATTCTATGAAGTCAAGTCAGTCAACTGTTTCCAGAAAAAAATGGATTCAACATACTAAATACAGCACCAAAGTTAATTTCAATGGATTGTGAAATAAGTTGAAAAAAAAAAGAAGAAAAATAAAAAAGAGAGAGAAGAAACAAAATAAAAGAAAACAATCAAAAAATCTGAATTAAATTCACTATTTCTTCATTAGCTTTTTATTCCAAGATATTCAGCCATACATACCAAGAAATAAGATAACACTTTTGACATTTCATTTCTTCATATGCATTTATATTTTTTACCTTTGGAACCTCGCCTCGCTTTTGGAGGGGCAGGTGCTTTGACAGGAGGCTGATTTGCAGAACTCTGACAGTCAGTGACCACAGTTTTAGCTCGCAGTACATTTCTGATATCCATACGAAATTTAAGTATCTTAAGCCAATCAAAAGCAGCCTCTGATACTTGTGTTGTTACAATCAAGTCTGGAGTAAAAAAAAAATGCCAATAAAACAATTTATGCCATTAAAGCCAGAGCTATGGGCTTTTTTTCATGCACCCAATATAAAAAGATCAAATAAGTTTTCATTTAAAAGTACCCAACTACTTCCAGCTTACGAGAATAAAACATTTCGCAAAATAAGATAAGTACACATAGCCGGTGTATCATATTCAACTCATCAACGTGTTCAAAATTGGTATTAAAACAAGAGCTTACTGTTGATGATGTCTCTGTGGTATATACCCTGGTTGAGGAGACCAGTGAGAAGAAGATTCAATCTTTTTCTGTCTGCATCTGTTATTCGCACCCGAGTCTGTGTTTCCTGTCGGACATCCACAAGCTGGTCCAGTTTAGACGACAAATTAGATCTAGTGAGAAAAAGGAATAATATGAGTCAGTGGGATCTTCATTGTAAGATTTGAAACCTTTTTTTAAAGTTCCCTGTTAAAACTTTTTTTTTATATATCTTCACCATAAGTGCATTTTGCCAACTAACCCTTCTAAGTACTTTGTATCTTATTGGCAAGTCAATCCAAAAATAAAAGAAATACAAACAAAATGACCCAAAAAATGTTGTCTGATCACATCTACGGTGTTAAGAAACATACAGTAACTGATCTTCAACATTCTACAAATATTCATATTTACCCTGCAATAACCAAATTTTATCCTTACACTCATTACAATCAATCAATTGAATACATCAACAAAACCATATGTTAATAAAAAATAATTCTTATTTTTTCTTTTAAATGTTTTACGTGTGATAATTATTACTTAATAATAGTTTTTATGTTGTCTTTGAAACACAAACTATTCAACTTTATCGCCACCTCAAAGCAACAAGCTCCTCTTTATCCTCTTTCTCCAGTGCCTTGGTCATTCCTCTCTCCCAAATGATAGCTTCTGCAGTCATAACACACTGGACAGGGTAGCGCAGCAACCAATGGCGGAAAGTTGACTTGATCTCAGCTGTGATCTCCTCTTGCCTTGGAGTTGATGGTTTTGCACCAAGTCTTGCAAGTTCCTCCAATATCAAGATAGGCTGCCTTGAACCTTTGGAAAGGGAGTAAAACATAAAAGAAGGAAATTTAATCTATTTGAGTGGTTCAATTATATCTGCTTTCTTCCATCCAGCTGCTACTTTTATTTGAAATGAAGCAACAACAAAATTCCATTTTCTTTGAGTAAAGTTAAGAGATTTTCATTACCCTCATACAAAATCCTTTTTTTCTGTTTATATTAATTTTTAAATCTATTCTGTGTATAGTGTTAGTGATGTTAAGAAAATCATTACAATTGAGAGAAAGAGCAAGCTTTCGCTTATTAAAATCATTACAATTGAGAGAAAGAGCAAGCTTTCACTTATTAGGTTTCTTGATATTAGTGCTCCACTTTATCATTAGTTATTACTTGAGTCAGAATAACCATTGCCCATGAGGTAATCAAATTCACGGTCACTGTCAAAAATAATATCTCTTGATGTTTAAATATCCCATATAATTTATTCTTGAAGAGAAAAAAGTTGTGAAAAGAACCATATAGCATCATACCCTCTTCTATTCGAGCTTGAACACAGGACTGCATGGCTATAGCCATTGTATTCTTCAGGATATCATTCAGGTTCCTCAGCCATCGAGTAGCTAATGGTGTAGCCTTCAGTTTTGTGTGCAAAGGAAGCTCCTCCTCATGTGCCCCATGAATGCTGACTCCAAGGAGTTTGTCACCTAATTGAAAATTTTGACATAATCATAAGAAATCTAATGTTTCCCTGCATACACTCCATGACTTTTGACACATTTCAAACCCTTGAGATTCATTTTTCATTCCATCTTCCATTTAGACGCTGACTCAAGGGGTCAGAAAAAGTGAGAAAAAAAAGTGCAACAATAATAAGAAAATAACATAAATTAAACATAACAAAATTAGTTCAATGCTCTTAAATGCTCAATAAATGGGAGCATGTTTTCTTGAAATATCAGTCACATTTATCTCAAATTCATAAAAAAAATGCACAATTGTCCATTTTCTTAACAATCCTTACAATTGAATATCATATGAAGCAATAGGTGTTTATGATAAACATAATATTTACACCCCCTCACCATTCACAATTATAGCAACTTCAGTTTCTTCTTCCTTTACTTACTGTTGAGTGCAAAATCCAGCTGTGAGTTCAAACCACCCATTCCAGCAGGCAAGGAAAATGTGATTGTTTGTATGTTTGGGAAGCATTTTCGAACAGTTGGTAGCAAAGCTTGAGGATTTCGAGATACACCCAGCATATCCACTATTTCAAGATTGCTCAAGAAATACAATCTTGGAAAGCTTGTGCGACATGACTCAATGTATTTTTCTAAGTCCTTCAGTATTTCCTCCTGAGTATTTAGAAATCAATTGGGAGAGGTGGTTTGAGATATTTGCATGAAAAAAGTAAACTATTTAAAAACGTCTATTAAATCTCAATAAGTTAAGTTGTTTAAGAATAAGTGTCAGAACATTACTCAACTGATAATTAAGATGTGTACAACTAATTTCAAAAGATGTTTATAACTATCTGAAGAAGAAAATTACGCTATCGAGCTACTTAGCTTTTCACTTGTTGGGCCATTAGAGTAATAGAATGAAACTCTTCATTCCAATTTTACCTAATTAATACAAAAATTGAATTTATCAAGACCACTGTTCATTATGTGAAAGCAGCCAAGTTTAGTCTCTTCTCAAAGGCTTTGAGCTTACCTACATACACAAAAGAAAAATATCACTATTGCTTAACTTGACCAAAAATAAAGAAGAGCCCTTACCTGCTCCCTTGTAAGTGATAAAAGAAGGCTTTTGAGATTGTCTCCCTGTAATAACCTGTAGCCTTTGTCTCCTCTTCTCCGGTTCACAACAGATAGGCACTTGGAGTCATTTGAAACAACACGCATCCAATCCTGAAGCAAGTCAGGGAAAAGAGGTTTTAATTTTTCTTAAACTTTAGGGGGAAAAGTTTTAAATTCACAAACAACACAATATTTTTCTGAAAATTACATTAACGTTTATGATAAAGCATGAATTACCTTGAACTTGTTGTGAATAGTCTCAAACTTGAAAGCTTGCTCTGACAGTTTTCTGTATAGATCTGCTCGCTCAAAAATCTTCAGCAGATACAACCACTGTAAGAGAAAAGAACAAAGACTGTAATTGAAATTTTATTTTTATTGAACCAACATTTCAATAAGACTGTGATAAAATTCATGCAGAAACTTGTTATTAAAACTTCAGGGACTTAGTATTGTATTGAAACATGGGAAAAGGATCTATAGCTGAAATGATCCTCAGATGATTTATTTTCACTAGAATTAAGCCTTCATGATTGAGCAATTAAATTCAATTAAAAGAAAACCTTCCATCCTCATAAGGGGGGAAAAGCACATTTGTCTGGAACTGATTTATTTCAATAAGCCCTCTGGAAAAAAAAAAGAAAAAAAAGTGGATTCTTAATATACTTCCATAATAATGAAATGAAACATCAAGAGTAAAAATGTATTGCAACTATAAATGCATAGTCTGGTACCAAATACATTTTATGAAGATGTTTCAATTCTTTTTATCCAAAGGATCATTTCAGAATGACCAAAGAATGTTCGAAGAATTTAAAATAGGATGAAATAAAAGCTAACCTTTTTTTGGCACTCCACCCAAAAGTCTGCAATTTCTTCAATTTCTCGCAAGGCTCTACACCAGTATTCAACCTGATCTCTGATGTCCCCAACATAAGGGGAGGCAAGCATAGCGTCAACAGTGATGCGACTGTCCTAGAATTGAATATCAGTTTCATTTTGACAAAATTTAACACAAAGGTATGGATCTTTCCTAAGAGCTTCCCCTCTTCTCATATCTTTCCTTTTGAATGTCCAAAGATATTTCTCTTAAAAATTATTGCTTTTTCAAACAAAATATCACAGAATCAGACATCACTGCACTTTATGCTGTACTCAAAATTAAATAAAATAGATTTTATTACAGCTCTTAATATGCAAATGATCTAAAATGTCTTCCTTATGATGATTAAAATCCTCTTTACAAGATCTGTATGTATTTTTTTTAATTATAATGAACTTCAAGAGCACTTTGGACTAATTATGAAGTTTACAAGTCAAAATGAAGAAGTAAAAGTAACAAGTTCAAAATATGGTCAATCTCACAAAACTCAATTTTAAAAGTCATGAGCATGCACCTATCTTTAAAACCTTTCAGATTCATTTTAATGTGTGATACAATACTCTCACTTTTAAAAAAAAAAGAGTTATAAAAAAGTGAAAACCTTTGAAAAATTACTAATTAAATATATTCCATTTCCAAATATAAACTACACTTTGTACTTCGGTCAAAGAGTAAACAAACCATTACCTCCAACTGGTATTTAAGCTCCTCAACTTCAATCAAGACATAAAAGTCATCATTGGCAACTTCCAGGCCTCTTTGCTGCCCAGCTAAAGCTGCTGCTCTTTCTTGGCGGTAGCGCTCTAATTTGGAGGGCCTTTTACCAGCTGAGGTCAAACATTTTCGTTCTGAAAATATTTGTAATAATTTTGTAAACTCCATCTTGAATATGAATTTCCATTAACCTGAGCTAAAATTAAGTCAAGCAATACTTCTTTTCTTTTCATCATAACTTGCAAGCACTAAAAAAATCAATAGGCTGGGATATTCATCAAGATGGAATACCCTTTGTGGTCCATCATTAACCAGTGAGAAATTAGGCTTTTTCTTAATATATCTGAAAATCAACAAAAGAAAAGGGAAAAAAAGAATTACGTCATCCTTGTAGAAATGATTTGATCACAAGGTGTCTCTGATTAATTTACTTAAAGATTTTTTTTTTAAACTGAATCTTTTTACCTTTGGTAAACATGCTATCAGGGATATGCTTTCCCAATTTAAACTGTCTGTCTTGCCAAAAGCGAGTAAGACGATTCAGACGCTGCTCAAGATCATATTCTGCAATTGCACTCAAGTATGTTGCCTCTACAAGCTCAGCATAATCTGATAAGCTGTAGGTTGTCAGCTCAGCTACAGTAAAATGATGCTCTGGGTCATACGGTTCAGCCATTCCTAAAAATATGGTCTTCCAATGACGATCCTAAGGAAACAGAATAGATATAATTTTTACATCAAAGAAATAAATGCTGGAAGCATTTTTACAAATGCAGTCAGTGCGTGATTTCGATAACAGAGTGTAGAATCAACAAGTCAAACTATCACAATTTGTGATGCAAATTGATGTAGTTTGATTTAACTATTGGTCATTCTTAATCAAAAGGATACTGGTGTGAATATACCCTTAAACCTAGCTTGTCAGCTGGTCTAATGATTATTACCATCTTTTGTGAAGCAAATGCTGCATCTGAGTACATAACCATTCCTATTATTACTCAGAGTAAATGGTAAGTCACTCCCTCCTAAAAAGAACATTAACATTATTATCATGCACATGATAATAAACCATGGCAGGAACGGGAGGGAGGATGTTTTCTGTAGAGGCATAATGATAATGCCATTTGACATTATTTACTTTATTTTAATAGGTTCTCATTCAACTGTTGGCTTACCTGGTTCTCATTCCACTGTTGGCTTACCTTACACTGATATGTTTGTTCATGTTTAAATTATTAATGATGTCCAAAAATCATTTCAGCTGAAAAGAAGGTTGCACCACTCACCCTCAGAGCTTCATTAGCAAGTCGATGCAGGATGGGTAGATCTTTTCTGAAATCCTGAAGCTGACGGTACCATTGGGTGAGAACTTCATCACCTTGACTCAGCAAAGGTTTCAGCTGGGATGCTGCTGACTGCCACTCAATAACTTTTTCAAGTGCTTTTTTGATGTTCATCTGGAATGGTTAGCACTTAGATATAGAACACTGTCAACAATGCCTCCTTTATTCTTCATCTTAAATTACTTAAACAAACAAACTGACAGAGAAGCATTTCTCGTAAACGCTGCAAAACAACTCTCTACCAATTTTGACGATGACAGTATGAAAAGAGAATATTACTCTTTCAAAAACTAATTCAAACTTAAGATGATGCTGAATTTTTTAGTCACTTAAAATTTACATTTATTTTGAGCTTAAATTTAAATTGAGAAATGAAACAAAATTTAAAAAAAAATCAAAAATAAATGTCACCTTTTTAAACAGCATCTGTTTCCAGTCCTTTATAGTGCTAGAGGAAGATTCAACATATTTCCACATAGTTTGCCTGACATCCATTTTCAAAATGATCTCATTCATGAATTTGAGGTTGTAAGGTTCTCCCAGGATGGCTTCTCTCCACTGACTGCACTCTTGCAGTTGGATTTGGGTGGAAAAGAATTTCTCACGGATCTGAATTTTAAAAGAGAAACAATTCAACTTGATGGTACTTAACATTCTATACACCAAATTGTATAGATGAAAAGAAAATTTTGACACTTATCAATTGCACATATCATGTAAAAATATATATTCAACACTTTTAAAAAGACACTCATGAGCACTTTTTAAATCGTCAATGACAAATACAGAAGAAGAAAAAAGCTCTTTTCACTCATTTCAAATGATAGACCATGTCAAATATTTTTCAAGGACTAAGATATGCCAATGATTATATTCTATGCAACATACTGCTCTCATTTCTGCCAATATCCTCAAAGGATTTTCACTTGGGTCCAAAAACTTCCCTGTTGTTGCAAGTTCGGCTTGCTGAGTTGCTTCTTTACGAAGTCGCTGAAGGGAAAAAAAATAAAACCAATTCATATCAATAGTCAATCACAAAAATTTAATATAAACTTACAATGAACTGATCACTCAAAATAATTAAGACCTGCTCAAAAGCTTAATCAAAGAATTGAGAAAATAGCTCAAGCCGTTCTAGTCAAATTAGTAGACATATTTATTTTTCAGTAGGAAAGGATACCAGAATGATTATTCCCTAAAAAATTGACTTGTATCGAATAAAACATTGCAAAACAAGTCAAATAACATCATTGCTAGAGCAATTTTCTCAGTTCTTCAAAAAAGTATTAGACTACAGAAGATAACTTTTTTTGTCCTAATTTGATAAATTCAAAATGACAGACTTCAATCCATGTAAAATCAACTGGCTAGGCACATTTGTTTACATTCAAACAATTCCCATCACTATAAATAATCACAATAGAAGTAATTGTCATTTTTAACACTGAAAGATCTGCTAACTTTGAACAGAAACTATGATCAAATACTAATTCACTACAAATGCTTTTCAAATGAATTATTTAAAGAGGAAGTTGAGAAAAGCTATTCACTCTCAAAGAAAGATAAAAGATGAGTTTTAAATCAGAATTCCAAAGATTAATCATACCTGGAATGTTTCTTCCAGCTGTTGCATCATCAGCGGTGTTTGTGTATTGACAAATTCCCCAGCGTCTTGCATTTGCATCAGAAAAGCCTCCCAAGAAGTCCACACCTTTTCCTCAATCTTCTCTTCCTCAGTAGTCAGTTGGCGATAACTCATTCTGATAACCTTTTTTAAAAAGAAAGTAATGACTCTAACTTAATTTTGTATCAGCCACAAAAATCATTTCCAAAGTTTATCCATTTTCCCTCTTCTTCAAAATTTTACTATTTCCTCACTAAGAAAGCAACTAAGTAAGGAAATAAAATATTACTCTCTATTGTTAAGAAAAACACAATGTCTTATGTTTTTATGTAATTTTGTAAGAAGAAAATTAAATCGACTTTAAAAAACGACAACAGCAAATCATACCACACCTGAGAAAATTAAGAAAAGATGAGATAACTATAGGTTTGCTTGTTTGTTTATTGGTGGTTTAAGGGCTCCATGACACACAAGAATCATAGAGGAGCCCAGGGGAAAGTAAGATGATAAAATACCATAATTCTTGGACTATAAGCTGTGACTTTTTTCTGTGATCATTGACCCTGCGGCTAATAGAATGGAGTGGCTTATGCTACAAGTTTTTTGTCAGTTGGTTGTCACGGGTGATAAAAGTTCACTTTGTCTACAATATTTGAAGAGCTTATTTTTGGTCTAGTGCCTAAACTTAAGGATGATTTAAATAAATTCAGAAAACTCAACTGATTTGCCCTTTCCAGAGCATGCAATAGGCTAGACGGTCTAGGAGTTTTTAGATTCAACAGTTGAGTCAAGCTGTACAACTTCTGGAGACTAGTTGGTATGTAACGTGAAATGCCATACGGTTACATTTACTGGAATGTTAGGGAAGGAAGAAACACCGTACGACTACTGTAAGTTGGGTGAGTTGAATTACATCACCAAACAGCACCTTAATGGTTGGAAATCTTTTCACAAGAAAAACAATTAATCGCTCTCACTGTCTGTTTCCGACCAAAATCTGATAGACATGTAAACTTATCAGCATTTAACTACACTCTGAAAAAGAATATCATAATATATCGTGCTCTGCTAAAATTCTGATTCTTTACAATATCGGTTCAATATTCTTGTCTCCATTTTGTTTGTTAACAACAAACAGTGTCTCGAGTTTCTGCGGCTTGCAGTCTGATGCGGCTTATGTTAGGAAAAAAAAAATTTTCTCTAATTCTGGGGGTGCTGCTTATGATCAGGAGCGGCTTATTGTTCAAGAATTATGATAAGTGAGAACAATAGTTTTTATAAGCTACCCATTTCATGATATTGAATTTAAGTTCAAATTTTAGATTCACTTTTACAGCAAGATTATTTGTCAATGTTGAGTTTGTGCAAATATAATCAAGGATATACAAAAAGTATAAATGAGGTAACACTTAATCATTATTTACCTCATATAAAGATTTGATGTATTCTACTCTTTGTTGGTACTGCAAAGTATTCTTCTTGTATAGCCCAAAATTCTTGGCAAACTCAGCAAAGTTTGAAACATCTGATTTTTTGTTGGCCATATTCTGTAATAGTAAAACATTTTGTGTCAGCAGTTTTTTTTATCAAACTTATTATAGATCAATAAATCAATTATGCATCTTATAAGAAAATATATTAATGTTAAAAAATCATTCCGAATTTTCTTTTTTTATTAATTTCAAAAATACAACACTCTAACATCACATATAGCATTACCTTTAAGATTTCATTCATTTCCTCAGAGAAACCCTTGGCAAGGCTCTTTGCCTCATCAGCCACAAAAGTGATCAGTTCCTGGTAAATGTCATTCAGCCGAGGTAGTAAACCCTCATGGATGGCTAAACAGTCAATGTAAAACAGACCATTCTCAGTCACATAGTTCCGATCAAAGTTTCTCACTTTTTCAGACCACTGGCGTAACTCTGTCAGTTTTTGCTGAGGACAGAAGTAAGTTGTCTTGTTATCAAATGCAGGCAATTTTCAAAATTCTTTGAAAAGGTAAAAAACTCCAATCTTTACATATTTAACGAACCATCTGATTAAATGAAAACTGGTGAATGGTTTTGAAATATCTTTTATTGAACATTCTTTTTTTTACCCATTTTCATGAAATTAGGTTCTTTTTTTTTATTTAATTTACCTCAATTGCAAAAGCAGCAGCACCTCTGAACTCTTTGACAGATTTTTCATTCCATCTCCTGCAGTATTGATGAATCTCATTCAGCCAATTGTTAAAATCACAATAACCATCAATCTCTTCCATTGCGGCAGCCACCAAAGCATTTTGTCTGTTCAAGGCGTCCTGGTACTCAGCACTGCAAAGAGACACACAGGCTTCATTATGTCTTGTCTTTATCTCTACACATTTTAAGGGGATCAGCATAAAGATTGTGCACCAGAGCATGCTAGTGCCTCTCAGACTTTTTTAAAAATAAAGACATATACAGTGCGCTCTAAAAATTAATTATCATCATCATAAACTGTATGAAACCTTACTAAGATAAAACAAATTACAAACACTGTACTATGAATTCCTTAGAATAGGTTCAAGAAATTTGTCTCAAACAACATAGCACATTCTCATTGACTTATTTACTCTTTGTTCCATACAAAATCAGAGAACAGAGAAACTCTAAAAGGTAGCCATACTCCATGACGAGTTTGTCATCCAAGCTGCCCTTGGTGAGAGGGTTGTACTGCCCCTTGAATCCCTCTCCCTCCACTCGCAAGGCTGATTCATCACAATGCATAGTCACTATGGGAGGAGTGGCTATACCCATGTCATCCTCCTCTTTGGATGCTTTCACTGTTCAGAAAAACAGACAAAATAAAATTTATTTGATGGTAAAACAGTAACTGTTGCTACTGCCTTGCATCTCAACAAGCAGCCTTTTCAACATTTCTTTTTTTAAATATCAATGAGATGTTGCCATATATTCTACTGCAATCAAATTGCAAAATCTTTGCTTTTTTCAACAATTTCTATTTTTATATACTTGAGAAAAGGGAACAGCATTTAATCCTGGGAAAGGTTGTCTTTCTTTTTTTTTTTTTAATAAGCTTAAATAGTTTTTCAGCAATGAAACTTGAGAAAAAATAAAAATTTATTCATCTTCCAGAAAAGTCAACATTTGTTCCATGCACACATTGGCAGATAGAAGAGTAGTTATTATCTATAGCAGCTCAAACTTGAGATAATATTTCTTTAAACCTCTGGCATTTATCTTTAAATGATATGTTTTAAATGAAAGCAAACCTTGTTTGGGTAGATCTGGTAAAGGCAGAGGTACATCTATTCGGGCGAGTCTGTCTGAAACTTGTGGCAGGTTTTGCTCACTCTCCCTTGGTGATGCATCGTCTATTTGTGATGGATGATGAGAAGTTCCAGCCATTGTGTGATGACTGCTCTGCTTCAATGAGCTGATGATGGAACCTGTTGCACTCTTTCCCTCCATAGTCTGAGCAAAGCTGATAGAAGCTCTGTGGAGGCTACAAATATATTAAGTTCATAGTATATGAAATATTGGGTACATGAAAAAAAAAGGGCCCAAAACCAGAGCGCTCAAAAACTGTTTGATAATAAAGGTAGTTAAGGAAAACCTGGCATAATCAATGATCAACATCTTAATTTTACATATGTGAAGTTTCAATGCACTTCAATTATATACAAGTGAGAGAATTTTTTAACAATTTCTTCTCTGAAAATGTTTCCCTATTTCCCACAAATGGTTAAGTTTATTAACATCATCTTTATCATATCATCACCGCTGCTATCATTATGTTTGTAACTATTTTCATTATTGTGAAGTCTAATTAATATTTATTTAAAATATGACTCATATCATACTTGTCAGGATGCTTGTGCTTTTCTGATCGTGTTGTGTCCCCTTCAGATTCTTTGTCTGGTACAGATCCATCGATGGCAATGGCTTTACAGGTCAAAACACTTGGAATGCCTCGAATTGTAGAACTCAAAACTTTCAGGAATCTCTCTTTGGATGGTGATAAACCTAGTGTGTCTGCAGATTTTATCCATGAATTAGAAAGGCTCTGAAAAGATAGCTGAGTTGCTATATTACCTCTTAAGTTGTTAGCTCAGTAGTTGTTAGGCTACACGGAGCATGAGTTGAAGAATAAAGTCGAATTTGACAAAGATGCACTATACTGCAGCACTTTTTCTATGTGCATGTCATGTTTAGGACTGCACCAAACATGGCAAATATATAACACTGATTTTAATATTCATTTCATATACTCATGGTCTCCCTCACACTTGCACTTAGGCACCAAACAATCTCATAGGGGTGAACAGATTGAGTTTATTTGTCACAAAATCTTGACACAATAAATGGGACTTGATGAAGAGGAATTGTGATTTTTGGAACAATTTTACAAAGTTGGGCTGAATTTTGTTGGATTTTGAGGAGTGATTTTGTATGATAAAGGTTCATAATTTGGATGCAGTTATTGCATTTTTCACTGAAATCTCCCTCAAATAAAGGAGGTCCATGAGTCTCTTACAGACATATTTCTATGAAATATAAATATGTGTGTGTGTGTGTGTCTGTGTGGGTATGTGTGTGTGTATGTGTGTGGGTGTGTGTGTGTGTGTCTGTGTGTCTGTGTGGGTATGTGTGTGTGTATGTGTGTGGGTGTGTGGGTGTGTGTGTGTGTGTGTGTGTGGGTGTGTGTGTGTGTGTGTGTGTGTGTGTGTGTGTGTGTGTGTGTGTGTGTGTGTGTTATCTGTCATCATCAATTTTGAGGGAGTTTAATCAGCAGAGCATGCTTAAAAGGTTCAATGTCAAAAGTTTACATGATGTCAAAACCTTGTATTTCATTTTACCCAGAGCTCATTCATAAATCACATGATAATGAAAATGCTAGTGGTATTTAGCTCATGTTACCATTTTTGTTGAAAACCAGGTTTGCCTGGAAAAATCCCTCTCTGGGTGCATCTGCCCCTATTTCCAGCACAGAATGAACAAAATGGTATACTTGAGTCTTGGATATTTGAAACATGTGCTCCACAATCATCTGATCCACTAGTTTGACAAAGTTTCCTAAAAACCTGTGGTAAAAAAAAGGTAAAATATCATGAAAGAGAAACATATCAAGGGAAGTACCTGTAAGAATAATCCATATGCCAGAAATTGTTTGAAACACAAACAGAAGATTATCATCACTACAGAAAGAAGATCAGCTCTAACAAAATAAAAGTTTTAATATTATAATCACTACAGAAAGAAGATCAGCTCTAACAAAATAAAAAGTTTTAATTTGATCAAATTGTATGAAAACGCAAATTATCAATGCGCTTTAAGCAGAATTTTTTTCAATGCTGTGAACAGATAAGAGCATTATAAATTATATCCACTTATAAAGAAAAATTATGGGTACAATAACATTACATTTTTTTAAAAAGCAGCTTCTCTTCTGATGCTTTCTTTTCTATTCAATTAAAGATGTTCAAGAGGTTCAAATAAAGCACACATACTCTGTTTCTCTGGCTGCATTCTTCAAATTTTTCTCTCTTTCTTGTTTTTTCATCCTTTGCATGTGTAAAGAATCTTTGGAGCTGCAGTACATTTAAAAATATCATAACATTTATTAAGAACAAAGAAGAGAAACAAAAATCCAGTTTACATTACATAGAGCAAGTACAACATATTAAAATCTCCACATTTTCAAAGCTGACCAGCAGTACCAAAATATCAATTTGAAATGGAATCAAGTTGTAATGATACGATAAAGACTAGTTGTAATTTTATTGTGGTATGATAAAAAGACTTTTTAAAACAATGAAATCTAAGATAAAATGCATGGCATGATTGAGAACATTTGAATGTTTGGTTCCATAAGATTTGAATTTGAGAAGTGAAAAAGGATTCATTTTTTCCTCATAGTTTCCTAATTTGAAATAGAACATGCTATAAAAAATCAGATTTTGCCATGTGTGGTAAGGCACAATGAAATCCATTGAGATAACTAAGAACAAAAATCTTGCAAGGAGAGCCGCATTGGACTAATAAAATATTCTAAGTTCCATTAAAAAGACAACATTTGGAATTGAAAATTTCAACAGTTATTTGAATCTTTATGAATTTTTGAATATTTAAAAAATTAACAATCACATAATACCTGAACTCTTATGAATCAAATGACACCAAGATTCAAAAAAATAAACTGTTAAAAACAAAGAAAATAAAGTAGTTTGAAGATTAGTTTCTTTCAATGCTTTTTATGAGTTACGTTTCTAATGGAAATCAGTAAAGTAGCCTAAGAACAACGGGAATCAATAGAAACTACTTACAAAAAAGGTTTTGTCTTATGGATTTGTTCTTCACAATATTGAAGCTTCTTGAATGCTTCCTCAGCAGTAAAATCTACCACAAGCTTGCAATAACTGGAAAAAAATCAATAAAAACATAAAAAGATTGAGCATTTAAATATAATAAATAAAATAATATAAAATTCCCTTTATTTATCCCACAGAGGAAATTTGCCCCTAGGGTCTTTCTTAGAATGAATAATTTAATTAAACTACTCTTACTTTCTGTCATTGTTTGAGAGAAGGAAAGTTGCACAATTTTTAAAAAGTGCTCTGTACTTCATATGCCAAATTCAAAATAACAATAGCAAATACATCCTTCTAATCCAACATATTTCATCTCTATAAATAATAGAATGACCATGTGAATTATATGGAATAGTTCCATTAGTACAACTAAACTTTTAGATGGATACTCTCAAAGGCAAATTCAAAGTTCCTCAACAAAGCATGCATGTACAATCCATGTTACATGGATCACCAAGTAAAAGAAGCCAGATGCTAAACATTTTTCATTCCAAGATAGACACTAAATTGTCATTTTTAAAGAAAAGCCTAAATGATATGTGGCAAAAATAAAAAAAATAATTTTATCAAAATTAAGATTTCAAGGCTTAAATGATTTAGAAACAAGTAAATTATCACTTCTCTCACTTGAAAAACCTGTCAAGAAGTTTTTCTGCTAGAATGTTTTTGTAGTTGATGAAGTTCTCATATTCCCCAAGCTGGTAAGTTTTACTGAAAAGAAAATATATTTTAGTCAGCTTTGGTTGACAAACACTGAGTAGCCAAAGTTTGAAACAAAGGTTGAAATTTAAAGAAATACTCTGCTTTTGAAATACTCTACATTTGAGTATCTTCTGAAGAGAAACAACCTTCATCAATTCATGTACAATCATTCTCTACTTTTTCTACTTCTTTTGGCTTTATTCCAGGATGAGTTGTAACTGAACTTCCTTTGTTAAAGGAGGATCATCGTTATTGTTATCATTATTATTGAACACCATCATGTCTTAAATGTAATGATTAAAATCATTTTAAATACTATCATCATTATTTTCACCATAAACACTTAGACTTTAATTATCATCATCAATCGAATCATTATCAACATGAATTTTTCATTAATGTCTAAAATGTATTTCTTGATAGTTTGATCATCATCAACACACTTGATTACCACCTATTAATTTGATAACTGAAAGGTATGCTGGCTCACTCAATGTAAAAGTGTTTCAGAAAGAAGTCATGTGGATGATAATCTTTATGATGTGATGACAATGGTAGTGGTAGTGTTATGTAAACAATATTGAATTACCATAATATTAATCCTGCAAATGATCACGATAACAAAGTTGTGGTTTGGAGAATTAAACAATAAAATGATCTTACTCAATCTCTGCTGGTAAAAACTGAATTGTCAGCAGCTCCTTCAGTAAGCTGAAATAAAGATTAGTTGGCTAACAGATTCAGGAATAGACGATAGGAGCAAAAAAAGTTTTTTGGCTGCAAAAAGTAGTTTATATGAGCAAAAATATTACAGAGATCCTCTCTTTATCTAATGAGTAACACTTACACAAGAATAGAATCAAGAGATTTACAAAAGCATACTTTAACTCAAATCAAAAATTGTCTGAACTTAAAAAGTGTTTTTAGAAAATTGATCTTTATATCATGTATCTGTAACAATATAAACCTGACTAATCTGTGATTGTACCTTGCAATCTGAAGAAAAGCAGCTCCAAAAGGTGGCATCGCAAAAAGAAGATTCCTAGATATTTTTCTCTGTCTTCTTTGGAATTCTGTATATTGTCTATTAGCTGACCACCTACAGAATAAAAGGGAAATTGTTTGTTTTTTCTTTTTCTGATAAAAGTTTTCATTTAGTAACAAAAACAAAAAAAAGAGACATGCAGGATACTATTTGCAAACATTTATTAGAAAATCAAATGTCCATTCTCAGTTTGGAATTTTATGAAGATCCTAACTGTTGTAATCTGCTCTGTTGTGAAAAATAGAGCAAGAACCTTTACAAAATATCTACAGCCAAACATTTCTCACCCTCTAAAGTATATATATATAAATGCTAACTCCTTGAAAGTTGCTTCTTATTCTAACATTTTTTTTTAAAGGGCAGAGCTAAATAAAATCAAAATAATCTTTGTGTCTGATAAATGAGAAGAAAAGGAAGAAAAATGCCTTGAAATAAAACTCAAATCATTCTTAATCAATCATTTATCCTAACAGCTAATTGATATAAAACTTTTATGGCCCTTAATTCAACAAGGTTCATTTATATGATTTGACACTTTGAAAAAAAAAAATTGGCAGTGTATTTCTTATATTCATACCTATAGAAGGCTTTGGCAACAAGGAAATTTTTGAAAAGAGGAATGCTGGACACAGCTTTCCACAAAACTGCCTCCCTCTGCCATTCAGCCAGTGTCAACCTTTCTGCAGGTTGGTTTGGATACACATGCAAGACTCCAAAGGTCGAGAACACATAATGCTCTGGATTAACCTGTATTGTGTCATAAGCAATTGTTGGGAACAAAATTGAGTTAAAACTTTTTCAAGCCCCCCCCCCCCCCCTCCAAAAAAAAACAATCAGAAAAATACAAATTGTTTTTGTTTTGTTTTGTTTTTTAATAAAAAAAACAGGAAAGACATACAGCAGCTCATCAAGTGAGAATCAAATAAAGAATCATCATAAAACAATCCATTGATGCTCTAAAAAGGCTTAAGGAAAGAGATTAGAAAATTTGAAATTTTTCATACAGTTGAAAGAATGGTTGATCAATGAGATATTTTGTGTATTAAGTCTGTGACTATAATTAACATACTAAAACTCTCTCCAAAAAATGAGTTAAAAAAAAACAATAAAAAAACAACAACAGCACATAATAGCAATATGCCTTAAGAATATATCCAAATACTACAATTCCAAATACTTGTTACAGTCCATCATATTTCATCAATTAATGTAACCTATTAAAGGGCTTTAGAGCTATCATATCATACAAGGAAACAAATGTTTAAGAGGTGTCTTTTAAGATTTAAATATTTAATTTCAAAGATGAACATAAAAAATGTGAAACATTTCATGTAACCTCACAAATGTATGGTTTGAACATAGTCACAAACGACTTGTTGTAATGTTTTTAGGTAAAAAAGGTTACCTTGTTCTTTGCAACAGAAATGAGATCATATGGTTTATAGTGACGATTCGGAGCTATATTGAAGTACAAGGATCTGATTTTGCCAATGTGCTTGCACCCGGCAAAGAACTGAACAGCGTCCCTGCCAGTCATTGATGGTATGTCTTCCTCCATCTGTAAACAAAATTAACAATCTCTTTTTAACCACAGTTATGCCAGTTTGTTGATGAAGAATTGATCTATTTCTTAATTTCATTGAAATCTAACACATTTATCTCTAGCCTCACAATGTCATTTTGTCGCTCTTAAAATTTCTCATTCTCTTCTCCTCTCAATTCATCAGTTAATCTAACATGAATCCATCCATCTATTTTTGACACAAGTCTGTATGTCCATCCGCCTTCTATCCCTCTATTTATCTCTTCATCTATTTCTCTACTTTACTGTATGTCTTCTGTCTACCTGATCCTCAATTTCAATCTCCATCTGCCTGTCTACCTCTCTTTTTACCTTTTCATCTATTTCTGTGTTTTTCTTTTTGTCTCTCCATGTGTACATTGATATTTTGGTCTGATAATCTATTTCTACCTTTGAGTATTCTCTCTAAACTAGAATCTGCAATTTTGTATTTTATTCAGTGTTGACACCAGAAATATACAGTTTGTTGGAAAAGAACACAACTTATCCTGAACAAAAGATGAAAATGATATTACCTTGGGCATAGGCTGGGGACTTTTGTCTAGTTTTGCTGAGGGCATGGAAGGAAGGCTTTTGCTGACAGAACTAGACTTAATCAGGGGTTTCCTCATACTTTCCATCTTCTGTAGGAACAAATAAAAATTAGATTGAAACAAGTAGGAAAGGAAAGACAATTATAGAGAAACATAGAGAGTCAGAGACTTAGATGGATACAGAAACAGAAAGAGGCAAAGTGAGAGAGAGAAGAGAAAAAGAGAGAGAAAGAGAGATAGAGAGAGAGAGAGAGAGAGAGAGAGAGAGAGAGAGAGAGAGAGAGAGAGAGAGAGAGAGAGAGAGAGA